>MJUU01045996.1:241449-262554 GCA_002080025.1 Modiolus philippinarum | reverse complement strand
GGGGGGGGGGGGGGGGGGGGGTTGCTTTTCGGGCATTTTCAGCTGGTTGTTGAACTATTAAATCACGTATTTTAACTGTTATGGACTATTTGGTGTTTTGTGATCTGTTAAATTTTTACTTTGTGAGAATTGTGAACGGAAAATAAAAAGCACTGTTTGTTGTAAATCATAAAAATTATACTTGCACGTCACCGTGTGTTACTGCTCGTTCCACACCCCGTCAATCTACGCAAGTGGCAGCCCGGGGATTACGCAAATATATTTCTTGAGCCGACTGGAACTATTACTTCATATAAATCTATATTTGCACCTTAATGCACATTGGATATCAAGCAAGTATTATAAACACTTAAGTCACTTTAGGGAATATAAATCTTAATATCTAAAGCTAAAAATAAGTTTGGGTTTACCTTATTTTAATTGTATTATTGTTTTGTATGGTGTGCACTTACTAGTTTTAAATACAAATACAAATACAAATATTTATTGGTATGAACTCAATTACAATAATTGGTTAAGACCTATACAAATCTAATACAATTTACAATATATAAAATCGAAATAATAATAATAATAATAACTTGTACAGGTTAAACTACAAGGTAGAACTATTGTTGATGAATGAAACCACAGGAACAAAATTAAGACATATTAGACTTTCTTAAATGTTTCCATTAATTTGAACATTTAAACTGATATGAACCGATTACTGATATGATATGAACCGCCCTCCTCGTCAAAAATAACCTATTTGGAGGATTTCAAATTTGATATGGTCAGTACGATGAACATGATATGGAGCATCGGTTAGTAGAATCAAAGGTTTCGGTGGGTTGAACCACTTTTTTGGCTATTGTTACAGTTAATAAATTCAGTGGAAGTTAAATACTGAAAGGCAAAAGTATAGTTTGGATTTCCCGGTCTTTTACTGGAATCCCTCTAAAACCCCATTTCCGCAGACACGGAACCATCTATATGAAGTGAATTTAAAACTTTAACTGTAGATCCAGGGACACCGCAATATATTCTATGTCCCTGGTGGAACTAAACAAATACTAAGTAGAGAGTCACTTTTCATCAACTGGAGCTGTCATAGACTTATAATGAGATTAAATGTTCTTGGAGCAGCTATCTATTTCAAATTTATTTAAATACGTTCAAGATCTAGCATGTCCCTTAAGATTCAAACCATTCATACTTGAATTTCAGTTTTATTTCGTTAATTTGTAAATTTAAAACTTTACACCTAATTAGTTTAACTTGTATTTATTGTATATCAAACAAAAGAATAACCCCCTTTTCAGAATCATTGAACCGGTATCTGGATACTATCACTGTTACCAATCTAATGTTCTATTTCTTGTACATAAAGGAATGCTAATTTGTACTTAATGTAAGTAATAATATAATAATGATACACTTAAACTAATCTTAATTATGCGCATTTTTCATTTATATTCTTTATTATTATATTTTTCGAAATAAGAGCAGGATTTGTTTTGGTCTGTCCGTCATCAGTACGAAATCTACTAAATCAAAATTTGTGTAAAGCTTAGCTTCATAAATATTTCACCTTTTTACATCTATTTTTTGAGTGTTATTTTGATTTCCAAGGTAGAGACATTGTCTACTTGCATACTTTTGATTACTTACACTGCTGGTTGACAAAGACAAACCAGCTGTTTTCTCTATCGGTTGAAAATTGAATCCTTACTTCTTCTCAATCGCCGGATTCCGCTTACTCAAATTGTGCTCTTAGGATGCAACGATTACAAGACAAGACAAATACTTTATTACCCTCAGGCACTACGTGAGGGGGGGGCAAGGGGGGGGGGGGTCCCATAACAGCCTAACAGCAAATTGATTTTTCCAATAACAGATAACAGATTATTCAAATAAGTGATAACAGCTAACAGTGTATATCAAATCAATAACAGCTAACATATAAATGTAAAACTTGGATAACAGTCATCTTATTAAATAAAACTTTCTTGTGGAGAAGATATACATTCATAGACCATCATTGTTCATCATAAACATGTTCATTGACTTCATCATCAAAAAAGTGCTTTATATGTTACTCATTATCACTGTACAAGGCGAAAAATACAATTGCCCTAATTTTTTTTAATGTCTTGGATTAGGCTAGTTGAATTTTTCAGACACTTTTACAGTTCTACTCGCTTTAGTAGTAACAGCTCGCATGAAATCTAATTCTATTCACGAATAAAATTATTGAGTCCTACCGCAGAACTGACAAACCCAATGCAACAAGAAGTATTGTCTGAGTGATGCTACAGGTGCGGATACAGGCAATTAGAAATGGAAATGAAAGGAAATATCGCCGAGCGGAGCAAGGCGCGAAAATTTTTTGGGGTATTTCTTGATAAAACATCAGGATATTCATTAAAAAAAATACATCATTGTCCAGACAAAAGGGGGTTCTAACGCCCAGAACCCCCTTCTGGATCCGCCAATGGGCTAAGAATGAAATGCGCAGTTGAATATGTATTACATTGCCTTACTGCTTTGTGTCTTATCAACATGTTTATCAGTAGTCAAGGATCGAAGATTCGAACAACTTTAAAAAATCAGTATGTGTGAATTTTCATTGTTCAAATTTTCTTTTCTCATCATGTAGCTATTGGTGTTTAATTTCACTTCTTGTATGAGTGTTTTTCAATTTCAACTCTTGTCGCAGAGATGAAGTATTATTCATTCGACTAATTAGCTAGGCTATGGAATAGCCAAGCTATATAGATAGTTCTTGGGGGAAAGTGAGGAGTACGCTTGCGTAGTGAGGAGAACGCATGCCCAGAAGACTATTGACCAATGGGAATTTCATATTATCGAAAATCAAAATGGCGTCCAGTTTCGTCCTGATAAAACGGGGCGGGGTTTAATTTTTCTGTTTCCTTGTGGAAGTTGAAACGTATTATAAACATTTACCATAGGTGGTACTGGGAACAGGTTTGTAGAGGATGATGGGATTGGTATTGCAATATCGCTTAGCTAGATTTATAAATATAGATATGATAAAAAGAATAAGAACAGTAATGTTTAAATTTAAAACCAGAGGTTAAAAATCGCTTAGCCAGATTTATAAATATAGATATGATAAAAAGAATAAGAACGCTAATGTATAAATTTAAAACCAGAAGTTAAAAATGAACATAAGGTATTGTGCAATAATCAATAATATACAAATACTATAAAAAACACCGCTTTAAAAGGTCGCAAAATGAAAAGCTTGATCGAATCAGTGACTGTTTTATCACATGCGCAAACCAATAGAAGAATTTACAAAGAAGTACCGAGAAAGGCTTACCTCGAGTATTGATTTGAGTATACAAATACATCATGAGCCACTACAACCTTTTCAATAAAACACGCAATTTTTCCATAGCCTAGCGTATCGTTTTTATTTCATAAAAACCGTTCTCCGATTTATATCATCTACTTATGTTTATAAAGTCCCCTCGTGTTTTCTAGTTTACCATATATATCCCTAATCCGATTTCTATATAGTTCAATAATTTCAATTGCAAATGTAACGTCCAATTTCACTGGTCAACGTCATGAACAACAAAAAAGGTTATTTCTCGATAAACTTTTCTTGTCCATTAATACACTACGACGTTAAATAGTGCAGTATATGGTGACGTAAAAATCAGTGACAACATTGTTCAAAGTTCAAAGGATTGGAATTATAAAAAATAAAAGTAATTTTGGAGGAGTTTATGGATGTGTAAACGCGGCCTTTCACTCACAAACTCTACATAAAGTCCTTCGGACTTTATTTAGTTTGCGAGTGAGTCGGCCGCGTTTACACATCGATAAACTCCTCCAAAATTACTTTTATTCCTATAGTATTTGACTGTCTACAACTGTATAACTTCTTCGTCTACATTTTGCTTAATGAAGCTAATCCTAACTTGGAATTCGAGCTAAAAAGTCCAAAAACACCGTTAAATTATATGATATTAGAAAGGGCAACAAGTATATAAAATTCTAAAAAAAAACGTGTCAAGTCTTGAGGCTATAAAATATATGTTGTGATGGGAGTCTATTTTATTTCAAATCCCCGGCACCTGAATCGGTTTTCAGGGGGCAACGGCTACACAGCTGCCGGTCGCGTCCCCAGTTGGTGGATAGGGGAATGCTCTGTCTACGCGGGGTAGTCAGGTCATAATACAGAAAGCCTGACGGCGAACCATTGTAGCCAAGCAACTGTGTGGAGAAACGCAACGCTCCATGCAGTATAAAGACCCCTTCTATATTGTCTAAAGAGAGCAGAGTCGCTATGACTCGTATAGAAGGCTAATTTTCCTGCTCCTACCCATTTGTCCCCTTTTCCAGTGGCAATCAAAACTCGTTGTCCCCGCTGTCCCTTTCATTCTTTCTTCTCTTACTTATATTTTTTTCGAATTGATTAATTTGGTCTTGTCCTGATAAAGCTGAAATATTGCTCAGTGGACGTTAAAATCAATCAATCAATCAATCAATTTATTTCAAAATGAACTATAAAGAAAAAGCTGGTCAAAATTGACCACAGCAAAAAGAAAGTGAATTAAAAAAATCGACTTAAGGGGGTTCGCTACTCCATTTGAAAATAAATAGGATTTCAAATAAACACGATTTTTAGCTAGAAAATTAAAAAAGAAGTAATTTAAGTGAAAAAAAATTGATATGTTGATGATCTCGTTTTTGAGATTAGAGTGACTGAAAATTTGGCGGGAAACTGAACTCCTCTGATTTTTCATAGGATTAACATTAGCAAGATTTGATTATGAATGCATGTGACAAAATAAATAGAATTCAATGAATTTTTTACAGAATACTCAGAAAGATGTATAAAATGAAATTATGGAAAAAAAGAAGGAGGTCAATGGGCAAAAAATTATAATGCTTTCCAGTGGATAAAACCCGAGGATTCCGAAAATCTGACAGAAATCCCAAAATGTGAGGAGCAAACCTCCTTAATAGGCAAAATGTAGACTAACAAATTATACAGTTGTAAGCAACAGCTAAATAATTATGCAACAGGAGGGTGGGTGAAAAGGGGGAATTCTTACTTATAAGCGAAAGGGAAATTTGCCGAGCGGAGCGAGACGCGAAAAATTTTTGGGGTATTTCTTTGTAATAACACCAAACTGAACTGTTCAATAACAGCTAACAGTGAACTGAATATTCATCATAACAGCTAACACAGAACTACCCAATAACAGCTAACACAACATTATATTTAGCAATATCAGCTAACAGAGAATCAATTTTACCCTCTAACACAATAACAGTTAATACCCTTGCCCCCCCCCCCCTCCTACATGTGTACAATAGGTATTCATCATGATATTTTTTTGTTTTTTTTTTATCAAATTCTGCACAAATTAAAATTTCTTCCAAAAAGGAGTTTCCAACCGCCAGAATCACTTCTTACTCCGCCATTTAAGTTTTCTACAAGATTTCATTTTAGATCATTTTACATATTGCCTTTTCCATGTACATATGAAATTTTGTAGTATTTTTTAAATAAATTGTTATTCCCTCATTGGCTATCATGTGCAAATATACAAAAGAGATGTGTTGACATTTGACATATATTTTACCGATAGAATTGGACGAACTGTCCTAGTGCATTAGTCCAAGATTCCGGTATAGCCTCTCACATCGGCCTTTTTAGGTGTGCTTGTGCAGTTTCCTAAAATTCTTTAAGATTTGAATGGGTCGTACAATTGTAACGGCATTTTTCGACTTGCTTTGGTTTTGCCGCTCTAACTTCCCTTTCGATTTGGTGTAACTTTTCCGTCCTCGTTGCTTTTATCGCCAAGCTTCCATGGGTTCTGCTGTCTACATATCATTTCCGATTGGTTTGGCTCTCCTGTTCTAGACGAGTTCATACCCAATCACACTTAGTGGCGAGGTAGTATTGGGATACCCTCAATCGTGTGTCAGCCCGACCAAATTCGATTTTTGATTCAGAGGTTCTAGTGACTAATTTGAAACTTTTCCGACTATATGAACTTATGATCGAAATAACACAATCTTCAAGGTATTTACCTCAAAACTCAGACCAAGTTAGGTTCCGGGTTAAGCATTTTCACCAGACTCGTGATGGCCTAGCCGACTAGCCTGTTCTCTGTCGGTTTTAGTGGATGTATCGTTCGTTCAAACAATCTTTTTCGAATTCCTGTGTTTGCTGAAATGCTGCCATTTTCTGACTTGCTGGGAGTTGTTATAAACATCCTCACGCGCCACTGTGGCTTTCAGTCGAAACGACTTCTTTATCCACTTCATGTTGATCGAGATTCTGTGCTTTGCAGTCCTGGTGGTCTAATGTGGCTGTTGCTTAGCAGTTAAAAAAATCTTTACGGCCAGTTTTTTACTTGTTTGGACCAGGACGGTTAAAACGGCAAATAAATCCAGGACTTCTGAAGCAACTTTTGACTTCAATGTCCCCTTTTTACTTTTGATTTCAATGTCCCCTTTTTACTTACAAATGATTCTTTTGTACAATCTGTTTCAGCAACTGTCGGACTTTCTTTGAAATCGTGACCAGTCATAATTATGTTTTTCTTTTTTTTTTGCAGAAAAAATGGCAAGCGCGATACAAGCAGCAAAGGAAGAACTTGTGTGCCACATATGTAAAAATAATTTGAGTGATCCGAAAACACTTCTCTGTCTTCATTCATTTTGCAAAAACTGTATCAAAGGATTTATTGTAGAATCTGTCAAAAATGTAAAAAAGCCGAAAGGTTTCGAATGTCCAACATGCAGAAGGCCAACCACTATCCCACAATTCATCGGGAAGCAACCTGCAGAATGGGCGGACGAACTTCATACAAATGAATCCTTAGTAAACATTCTTCGACTTTTAACATTAAGTGACGACGAAACTTCAAAGCAATGTCCTTATCATATAAACAAAGAGGTTGAATTTTTCTGTGAACAACATTTGACTCTAGCATGTTCTTTGTGTGCAAATATTACCCATAAGTCATGTGAATGCGTACTTCCGATTTCAGAAGCTGTGAGCAAGCGCAGAACCAACAGTAGCAAAATGATATCCAGCCTTTCTGAGCAAATAACTATGACAGAGAAAATACTCAACAACCGACACGAACAACTCGAAATGATCGAAAAAACTGAAATGGATATCAAAACTCAGCTTGGAGACATGAAGCAAAGATTCCTTGATTTCTTTGGGCAAATGGAAGGTAGGATCTTAGACAAAATGTCTCAAGCAAGAATAAAAGAAGGCGGAGTACTTCAAACAGAGATCGACATCTGTCATGGGCTTCTGAATGAAATTGAAGATTCGATAAAGGTTGTTCAGGAAGCACTCGAGTACGCCGATGTAATAAAGTTCGTGACAAAATACAACGATCATTCCAAACGTTACTCCGATAGACAAGAAAGGATCAGAGAAATGGCTGAAAATTTACGAGATATAAGAATAGCTTTTCAGGCAAATCGTGAAGTGGAACACACATTATTTCAAATCAAGAGTGTTGGTACGTTGAACATCGATCGCACGCGTAGCAAAATAGCGGCAATCGGTCAAAGTCCACGAACTTTCTTTGATAACCAAGATTTTATGTATGATTTTATAAACGTCCCCAAGACTTCAAGATCAACCGTAGATATTGCTTTCGTGAAACCAAACACACATAGGCCAACAAACATTAACACGTCTGCTCCATCCATCAAATCAATAAGTGAAAAGGGTGATATCCCATCACAATCCTCCAGGGTATCTTACTACGGAGGAACGACTTCCCGTGACCTGCCACAAATAGATTATGAGCCAGAAAAACCAGCAGTTACCTTGTCTTATCAAAGTAATAAAACACTGAGGGCATTGCTTAAAACAGAACTCGACGTCTCTGTCGCTTTCCAGAAACAGTGTTGTATTGAAGGTGCATGCTTCCTCAAGTCAGGACATGTCGTATTATCAGATTCAGCAAATAGCTCTTTAAAGCTTCTTGACTCAAAATACCAATTTCTGACCATGTCAAAATTTGCATCTTCACCGGGAGACATAACGACAGTGGGAGAATCCGATGTAGTTGTTTGTCTGCCGGATACAAAACGTCTCAAGCACCAGAAAATTGAAAATAATAGGATCTATTCTGGAGAGGTTCTATCCGTTGATGATAACTGCTATTCCGTGTCTTATAACAAAGGAACACTAGCGACGTGTTCCAGTAAAGACATCCATATCTTTGAAAGAGATTATAACTCTTGGAAGAAACAGACCAGATTTCCTGTACCGATTGGGAGTCTTATGTATGTCGCTGTTGATCCTTCTGGGGAGAAAATCGTCGTTACAAGAAACGGTACTCATAACACATCCATTATGTGCATGACGGTGCGGGGACTTAAGCTATGGAATTTTTCCCACGAGAGTATAAAACTACCACGTGGAGTCGCCTTCTATGGCAACAAAATCTTAGTATCGGTATGGGATCAGCATAAAATAGTGCAGATAAACTCTGAAGGTCGTTTGGAGGGCGTTGTGGTAAATCAAGGTTTGCAGTGGCCATGGAAAATCTGCTTAAATCAGCGTGCTGACAGAATGATTGTTTCACAGTGTTTCCATAGTCTTCCTATTAAAGAGAAAAATACACTGAAGATATTTAAACTTTCTAAACCAGACAAACAAACTGTCGAGACGGCAAGAACAGAAGAATGATTAACTGACATTTTCTATAATTTATGACAGCATGCAGTGAATGTACAAACATAAACTATGTTCAAAAATCTCTTTTTATTAATCTTTTCATTCTGCATTTCCCATTAAACACCAAAGTATGCTATGTTGAGCCCTTAAGTGTAATCCTTACCTTAAGGACCACCCTTAAATGTAATCCCTGTTACATTTACGGTTGCAGGACCTCCCTTAATTGTAACCGATTACAATTAAGGAAGATAGTGTACATATGCCTGCAGTACCTACCATAATTGTAATCCCTCAGAATTAGTTGCATATAAGATAAGAAAACTTGTTCTGCCATAGCATGATTACGAGTCATATTTGTTTTAAATAACCATCGTTACCATGGAAACAAAAAAGGGCGGAGAAAAAGTGCTCAGAATTGTTTCAAAATATTATACAAAAGAAATGTAAAAAATTTCTAAAGCTTTCAATTCCCTAAAACGGAAAAGTAGACGGAATGGTATGAAAATGATAGAAATTCTGACTTTTAAACAATATTTTTAACCAGACTCAAGCTAGCGACCAATTTTGGGGTTTATCTAAAAACCAAAAATTAAAGGCATACCGAAATGCATATTATTTGTAGCGACCAATTTTTGTTTTTTTTTTTTATTCCAGAAATACCATATTTGCTAGCGTTTCCATTTGGATAGCAGCTAAGAACCACTTAAAAATGTTCAGACAGGATGTTAAAGATTTGTAGACACTATTCTGATGGTTACAATTTTCCTAATGACAACCGTTGAAATGGAATCGAAAAATAAGGGACAGAAGGATTTTTTTCGGGACTCTGTGATTAGTTGTTTTATTAATAAACGGGCTGATTCGGGATTAACCCGTAACAATACCCATTTTTCGGGATCAGGATTAAGTCATTTTTATTTACTGGGAAGATCGGGATTTTGTCATTATTTTCACATGAATCCGAGATCAGACCCCCTCCTTCCCCCTCTAAAAGAACGGGAAGATAAATAAAAAACCGTCAGGATAAACATTTACAGGAAAGGTGACCAGGCTGGGTTGTCTTATGTTAGATCGAATCACAAAATGACTATCTGCATGCGACTCCCTCCGACTTACTCCTTCATTCTAAGAACAATCAGACAGCAGAAACAAAATAAACACTTTCATTTATCGGGTCAAACTGTTTTTCATCGATACTGGGATTTGTACGGAAATGCCTGATGCTTCCTTGTCAAATCCTGCAGAGAGTTTCGTGTATGATGCTACTGTTGTTCAGTATTGAGGACGATGCGACATCTTTATAAATCTTTTTAAATGCAGTTTTGTCAGAGACAATTCCGCGGGATTACAATTACGGTAGGTACTATAGGCATATGTACACTATCTCCCTTAATTGTAATCGGTTACAGTTAAGGGAGGTCCTGCAACCGTAAATGTAACCAGGATTACATTAAAGGATGGTCCTTCGGATTACATTTAAGGTAAGGATTACACTTAAGGGATCAACAACAATGCTATTTAGAGCAGTGTGCATTAGATAAACAATTAACAGAACAAATGTAGCCCCCTTGAGAAAGGTTTTGGTCGTTCTGTGTACATTATTTTATAGTCAACGGACAAGCTGCCAGTAACTGCGAGCATTTGTCAGGACAGTACCCATGTTTATCGTCTTCATGTTTTAGTCAGGAATATGTTGGTCATTGGCTTGTCCTTGTCTTTTTATAAAATTTTAGTTTCTTGATATTCGGGTTATTGAATGTGGTTTGTTTCCATGGATTTTTTTTCATGTTTTTACTTTTTGGGGGCCATTTAGGGCTTGCTATATGGTGTGAGGTTCCTCATTGTGTTGAAGACTGTACAGTGACTCCTAGATGCTTTGTTTTGGGTCGTTTTAACCTGGAGATGGGATGTTGTCTCCTTGACATTTACCAAATTTCCTTTCATTTTCATATTGTAAAACTTTCTTGTTGCTCTGTGTACATGAAAAAAAAGTTTGCTGTTCAGTGTACATTGAAAAATGCTTTCGTTGCTCTGTGTACATTAAAAATGTTTTTGCTGTTCTGTGTACATTATACAAAATTATTTTGTTGCTCTGTGTACCTTGAAAATGTTTTTGCTGTTGCTCTGTGTACTTTGTAAAATGTTTTTGTTTTCTCTGTGTACATTGGAAAAGTTTTTTTTGCTCTGTGTACATTGAAAATGTTTTTTTTTGCTGTTCTCTGTACATAGAAAAATGATTTTGTTGCTCTGTGTACATTGAAAATATTTTTGTTGTTGCTCCGTGTACGTTGTAAAATGCTATTGTTTTCTATGTGTACATTGAAAATTGTTTTACTTGCTTTGTGTACATTGTAAAATATTCTTGTGGCTCACAGTAAATGAAAAATGTTTTGTTGGCCTGTGCACATTGAATCTTTTTTTCTGAAATTTTGGTTCTTAATTCCTCCCATTCCATACTTACGGAAAAATTATGGGTCGTGCCCCCTTATAGCAGAAAGTCTGGATCTGCCATTAATTGTACATACAGTCCCCACTCAGGCCACTCATCCTCCCCAATCTACAAATGTGGTATTATTTATTCCAGCCAGGCTACAGCATTCCCACTTTATATAACTACGATATTTAAGTAAGCTTACTTCACTTAACACAAAATGCTTTTTGACTCTAATTCTTTTGAAGAATAATGAGCCTCGTCGATTCCACTTTATCATGTGAAAGAGAGGTGTTGTTCAAATTACATTGCCATTGAATGGTTTATTTGACTGCACTTGTCATAACTAGAGCTGTCGCTGAATGGCAGCCAGTAAAACACCTCACTCATTGATCTCTGAACCAAATTGGCGAGTACAAATTTAGGTGTTTGTAGACACAATAAAGGTAATGGACACAATACAAGTGTGGAAACAATACAAGTATACCTCCTTTATTTTCCAGAAAATATACAATGTTGAATATAATTTGAGTGGTAACCACATTTACTTCATGCACATATTCAAGTTGTGTATTCTGTTTTAGATGACATTTGCCTACAAGGTTGACCCCCCTTTTTCCAGAAAATATTCTGAGGCAAATTACAGATTGATCTACAGCAGCAGCCATTGCATCGAAATCTAAGTCTAAAACTGTGTGCACTACGCTTTCTTAAACTAGATGTAATCTTCATGCATGATTGGGGGTCAAGGCTACCATCTGAATGTTCATTCAGTATTTACTGCTCAAGGGTTAACTGCATGTCAAATATCAAGTGGATGAACAGTTATAATTCAAAATTTCAAAGTCAGTGGAGCATGACTGTAGACTGCATAGACAAGAATCACCACTCATGGAGAGGGCAATAATAAGTTGAAAAACTTGTGTCCAATGCCACTGTTTGATATCTATTGAACAATAAAATAAGTTTAAATCGTGAAACATCACTGATACTGATCTATACTGGTGCTAATGCAACTGCATACCAAATATCAATGGGCTGGTAATGTTATTCAGACACAAGATAGTAGCAAAATTTTGAAGTCCGTGAAGCATGACTGTGGTAGACAACAAGCGCTGCTGAAACGGATCTGCATTGATGTTAATGCATCTGCATACCAAATATCAAAGGGCTCATTTGGGTGGTTGATGTTAAACAGATGCAAGATATACATTTGATAAAAGTAGCCCAATTTTGAAGTCAGTGAAGCATGACTGTGGAGGCAAAGACATTAAACACTGCTCAAACTGATCTGCATTGATGTTACGTAATGCATCTGCATACCAAATATCAAAAGGGCTCATCTGAGTGTTTGATGTTGAACAGATGCAAGATAAACATTAGGTAAAAATAGCAAAGTTTCAAAGTCAGTGAAGCATGAACCCAAGATAAAACTTAAATATTTTATAGACAGTGGCAAATTATGGCCACAGTTTTCCCAAAAATAAGATCTGGCAAGATACGGGAACAGAATGCCGAAACTGAAAATGGAGAAGTCTGTGCCCCATTGGTATGCAATGGATGCTCAGTGTGCATAATTTCAGTCATTGTAATGTGACTGCAGGGGCATAGACATAAAATACCATTAAACTGATCTGTACTAATGCTAATGCAACCGCATATGAAATATCTGAGTGGTTTATGTTAAACAAATGCAAGTGCATACCATATAACAATTGGCTACCATGACTGACTGCTTGTGAAGCAGACGCATGACAAAACTTAAACATCAATAAGCCAGAATTGCCTTACCTATGTCTGGCCCTTTTTTCTTTCGTTGAAGGTGCAACAAAAAATATACAGGATTCTACCTGCACTTTATGAATTAAGATGCAATAATGATTGTGTTTCAATGCTTATTATATCACTCGTTTTTCTCCAACTGTTTGAATGTTTCCATTATTTTTTGCTCACAGAACAACTGATGCCACAGTATTAAATGTACATTTTGCATGTGAAATTTTGCATGTGTACTTTATTGATTATTCTGTTTAAAACATGACTCAACAAGAAGACACCCGGAACTTTAACTTGGAAACAAATAAAAAAAATGTAATTTTGCTGGAAATGCTGGTTTTTATAATACAAATAACACATGATAACAAAGTCATAGAATTTATTGCTTTGGAAGACAAATATATATTAATCCAAATATATACAAAAGATAAATATTTTAAATTTTGTAACAATACAAAAACGAAATTACTAAATTGATGAACAAATTGGATTAAATTATTGCAACATTTGATTTTGTAAATACATTATGATAATTTTGTTCAAAGATTGATTCAATCGGTTACAAACAATTGATGATGTATTTTGGTACAAATAATTTTTTTTTAAAATTTTTATATATGTATATATAAACTTTTTTCATCCAAAATTGGACAAGTTATTTTAAAAAGTTTTTCTTTATGTTTATTTTTGATCAACAGATTCTGCCAATTAAGGCTGGACACTCCTCAGGTTTTTGAAACTGTCTCTGACTTTCGGAATTCTCATATTTATCCATCATGATGCATTAGAAAATTTTGCACACTGACCCCCCACTTTTCTTTTCAAAATATATTTGTATACAACTTGATAAACTTTTGATAAAATTTAATGAAGTTCTTAATATATCTTCATTGTATTTCAAAGGTCGATTGCCTTAATGCAAAGTAAATGAAAAAATCTAGAGGAGTTTGGCTTCCCGCCAAAATTTCAGGTACTTATATCTCAAAAAGAGCACACTGACCTATTTTATATTTTGCTTAAAATGATGTATAATCATACTAATTTCAAAACCTTGATATCATGAACTTCAGGAGTGACCATCCTTGACCAACAGAAAAGTAAACAAATTTGACATATACATTATAAGAAAAACTAGAGAACCAGGAAATAAAGTGTTTTATGACAAGTCAGTGTACTAATATTTCATACTTATTGACTGGTTATGAGGTAATAGCAAGTTAGTTCTCCCCCACAACCCTGACTATTGACCGAGGCATAGCCAAGGTCAATAGTTAGGGTCAATAGGACAACAAACTTGCTTTTCACAAATAAACAGTCTATAAGTATTTTATTATACTGAAAACACATGATTTAAAATTTTTGAATCAACTTAACATAATAATTCTCTCATTACATGTATGTTTTTTTTTATTCTGTATTTTCATTAAAACCATCAAGAAAATATATTCTGTTGCAAAGGGAATATTGTACACTGTAATTTGTATAGCTAGTTGACAGTTATGACTTGGAAACAATGATGGCAGAGCACTCTGAATTATCAACAAAACTTTTATCCAATGTGGTCGAAGGAAAAGTCCGGAAAAATATTCACTCCCAGTCATTAGTTTGAAAAACTATTGACCAGTAAATAGTTTCAAAATTGGAAAAGGCAAAAAATAGTTATTACATTTTAGATTTTTTAGTAGTTATGTTCATATAAAGGTATAATAATGTATTTTTACTGCAAAGAGAACAAAGGATATAAAAAGTGACAGAATTCAAATTGACATGTATCTGTTATGAATAAATTACTACAAGATTTTTCATTTTTATAACAGTCAATGCAGTTACTCAGAAAGCCTATCTGCTGTCTAATATGGTTTATACTGTAGATCAGCTACTTTGGAAATTTGTCAAAAAATCAAAATATGAGACTCGAAAAAAATGTTCATGGGGCATTTCTCATCTCTGCAAAAACACCTGCATTTTCTATATGGTTGACCATCCTTATGATCAAGGAATATAAATAAAATCAAAAATAGAAAGTCTGTTAAATAAGTGAAAAACAAAGAAAATTGGAAAATTGGAAGACAAGGAATCAAGGTCCATGAAAAGGACATAAAATAATTCTGAATCTATTGATATTTTGGACAGTTCATTGTGTCTCCCAAATGGTTCCTTATCACTGGTAGAACAGCATGCCATTACAGCACTTTATGATATACAGGAATCGTATGATGGCAACAAACAGTTAATTCAAAGTCAACAAAAAGTCTAAAGCTGTGAAGGATAACTTTAAAAGCAGCATGGAATGTGAACACAAATCCATATCAAATAACAAAAAGGAAAAAAAATCATTTTATTTTAACAATAAAAACTGAAATAAAATATTCCACTAGTAAAATATATGTAACATAATCATTTTATTTTAACATAATCATTTTATTTTAACAATAAAAACTGAAATAAAATATTCCACTAGTAAAATATATGTAACATAATTAAAAAAAAATCAAAGTTAAATTATTAAAATACTAAATTATGGTGGTAATTTCTCTTATGACCAAAATTCCATGTTTGGAAGAGCTAAAATCTGGATTTTTGCTCTGGTAAACAGCAAACGTCTAACATGAATGGTCTGCAATATCTTGGGTTACATCATTGGTGAATGAATATTTAATAATAGAAAATGTAGGAAAAAATCATGTTATTCAGACAAATCAATGGCAGTTTCTTTGTCAATTAAACTTAAAAATAAAGATAATTTTGGGGAAAAGGTTAATTAATGTCTACATATTTCTTCCCATAATGTCAACACTTAACTCTTGTTTGGCAGAGACACATAGATTCAGAGATAAGAAACTCCAGTTAATCCAATATAAAAATCGGTAACAACACGCACGTGTGAGATTTCTCATGAGGTTAGTAAATTTTTAGTTGCCAACTCCTGTAATCTTAATTAAAACTGAACAGAAATGTCAACAAAAAGTTATGTTTATTAAATGCTGACAAATTGTCATAGATATTGAGTGTCAAATATTAAATGACAATGAATCTGTATAAACAATAACATTACCATCGGTATATTGTGCCCATCAGGTAAATATGACAACAATTACAAAGAGTTCTGATTGTAGTGTTGGATCATGGAACAGAGTTTACATGTGAGATGACTAATTCAATTAGTTGTTAATTGCTGTATCCATATTTCTCTGAGCTACTGGTCAAAGAAATATAAATATATATATAAAATAAATCAGACAAGGGAGGTAATTGAACTGTTTTAGAAAAAAGAAATAAAAAATTTTCACATTATATATCATGAACCATGTCATGCGTATAATAAATATACAAACAATGAACAGCACAATTTAAATATCTAATAAGCACCATTATGAAAAATACAATATAATTGTCAAAAAGAAATGCATATTTCATATGCTAAAAATGATTTGTTATTAATAGATGAACAATTCTTATAAATTTTTTTCACATTTGGTCTAATGTGAGTAAATGATTTAAGTAAAGGAAAGATGATGGACTGTCAGTGAAGAATTTTCAGACAAAAAAGTTCAAACCAGGACATGATTTTGTTTGACAGATCGAGCAAAGAGGGAGAGACTATAGGGAGTCCCCCACTTATTGTGGCGGGACCTTTATAACCACAATAAGGTTAATGAAAGAGAATGGCACTTAAACCTTATCTTTTACTCTCTGACCAAATGGTGTAGAATGAACATCTTTGACCTGATTGTGCCAGTTTGAAAAAAAAAATATTGCACCAAAAACTATAATGGGTAACAGGAGAGTTTTGTATTTCTTTGGCAACAGAAATATATAAAGCAAAACAGAAAACTTTTACAATTAAAAACAATTTCATAATAAGGAGTTTAACTCCAGTATCTAATGAAAATCTGAATCCAAAATCAAACTTGACCTGATGTTTGTGTCAATACCAAGATTGAAGACAGTAACTTATTAACTGCAAAATATATGTAAAAACAGAGAGGAGGACGGACACAACACTGAAGGTATCACTAAGTACTTTGCTAAAAAACAACAAAGTTAAGAAATTTATAAAAACGTTAACAAGAATTCATCTTCGACTCAGGTGGGTATTTTGGCAGAAACAAAAATGTGTTAACAAATGAATAACCTATAAAATTTATACAAACCTTGTTGTTTTAAATAATAATGAACAATGTTTTTGAGATATTCCTATTCTCTTTTCTTATTTTATTTGTTCAACAAATTTGCAATACATTTTCAATCTCTTCTGGCATGTGACTAATTTTTGCCATGAACCATTTCTTGACATTGGCATTTTGTGACTTAATTTTGTACAAAGCACTTGGAAATTTTTTTTTACATTTCAGATCTCCTTATTTCAGTATAAGAAAGCCCACCATCTTTTTAAATTAGATATATCAAAATTCATCATTAGGTGCTAGAATTAAAGCAGATTATTTTGGCACTTATCAAAATCTCTGATTAGTTACTAAGTAAAATGAATATGTCATCAATGAAACTTTAAATAGTCTTAAAAAATCTGCCCTATAACAGACTAAAAATTTTACAAATAATTTTGCCCGCATTTCTTTAATGTACAACAACTATGAGGTAATGCAGCATCACAGAGTACTTTTTCTAGCATACTATCTACTCAAGACAATTTATAACAATTCATATCTCTGGGCAAAATTAATAGAACCAAAAAAGTCAATGTCATTCATACTATAACTAAATTTGAGTTTTCCAAATTTAAATGCTACTTTTAAAATGATGATTCCAATAAAATGGAAACTATGAATAAGCGTTAACCCTAATAGATGTCTTGCAATCCCTGCGTGGTTGCTTAATTAATGTAAAAATTAATCTGACCTAATCAGAAAAACAAGCACTGCATTGTGAAATTGGTGTCACTTACAAAACCCATACAGCAGACTGTCATTTACTAACAACCCTCATACCAAATATCATTGACCTACCACTAATAGTTACTTAGAAATTGAACCAATCATAAGATCTTAACACTGCCTATAAAATAGAGGTCACATACAAAAGGAACATAGTAGATCATCATGTATTATCAAAGATCAATCAACATACCTAATATCAATGACCTAATTACAAAAAATCATGAAAGTACACACCCATGACATTGCCGCTTTGTATGCCTATGTCCTGCTTTCTGCATCTTTTGCCACCGACAAGACATAGGCCTTTAAATTATTCATAGATTTCAGGACAAACTGTTTTTTTCGCCTAAAAAGTATATCTGCAGTATCAAGATTTATTTTCACAATATGGCTTAAGGGCATATCCAATGGTTTCAGGGGAGATAATACCAAACACAAAAGAAGGCAATGTTTTCCGGGAATATGACGTTGATAAATGTAACGTCACAAAGTAATTCCCATTGTTTCCGAGGGAAAGGTAATTTGTACCCTCAAGTTTGGCGGACTTTACAGCTGTTACCGATGGGAGATTTGTTAAAAGTTGCACATTTTAATGATTTACTCGAAAATTAACTCGGGGACCTATGTGGTTTTTGAGATTTTTGAGTAGCATATTGTTAGAAGTACATGATATCAAAATTTCATAAAATCGACAATATGAGAAGTCTGTAAAATATTGTCAACTTAAATTTGTAATAGGGACATTTTATGCTACTTTACCGTTACAAGTGATACATATTCATTGATATAGCGGAACAGAATATACTTTCTCATATAAAATTAATTTTCTGTGAATCTTTTCAACCTTGACTTTGTTTTTCTGTCCCTTTGATATCAATTAGATTGAAAATATTTCATCCATTATTTTTCAAACTAAAACTTGATTTTTCTTTAAAAAACGCAAAAATAACCAATTTTTAACCTCGATTTCCATGGAAACAAGATCGGTGACCCATTATTTTCTTGTCATTTTAGGAATCCTCGGTACTTGTTTCACAATATATCTAAAAATTGTAAAAATGACAATATAACAAGAAACTGTTGGATATGCCCTTATATGAACTATATTTTGACAAAATTTGTAGTCGTATCACAAATTATTTCAACTTAAATAAAACCTATCTTTGAATTCAACTGTCTTTGGTGTTTTCATATTATACAAGACTATTATCTCTTTGGTTTAATATTTTGCATTTGCTGACCAGTATATCACCTCTGATGCAATATATAGTATATTCTCATGTATAAAAATTCAATTAAATCACAAACATCCCCAGTTTGTTTTTACATCACCGGTAAAAATGATTGAAATCTTCAATTTACAACCACTCCATAAAAAAAAGAGTCGATGTCATCAGCATAACAGCATTAGAATATTTACTTAACTTCCATCAACACATACTGTTAACAGAATCAACTCTTCTGTTAACATTTTACTATAGCTTTAATTATTGGGGAAATTTTATGCATAAAAAGGGGCTCACCTGGCTAACACTGCCTTGGAGGTTCAGGACTTTAAATGTACATCCATCCTTTATTTTGATAAAATAGACCACCTGATCAACTACATTTAATCTATTAAATTTGTAAGATAAAACAGTAAGCATGATGTTTTGCAGAGTTGAAATTTCAATAAGAATTGATGGCTGTCAATTTTTCAATAGAAACAAATTTCCCCTAAGTTCATCCCAGTTAAAATCTTTACAGGGCTTCATTTAACTATGGTTAAGTGATCACTTATATCATTTACTCCTTTGAGTCAAGATAAATAAGAAAATGAACATTTTTCTACAACTTCGGACAAAACTGAGCAAGTCAATTTTTGTGATTAATTTTCTAAGCAAGATTTATGATGATGCAATGATGTTTTCAGAATTTTTAACAGTATGAAGCCAATGAAAGTTGAGTACAAATGTGTTGAGACATTGATTTGTATGTTAGATACTCAAATTAACTCAATCAGAAATCGGTATATATTGAATATACTTCTATAATTTTCTTCCGCTCCAGAAATACTTGGCATTAGCTGTTCATCTCTTCTACGTCATTCATAACTTTAGCACTATATCCCTCAATCTGGTTCCCAAAAACCCAACCACTGGTTCCAAAGAACAGATTGTTTACAAAGGTTGACCTTGGGGAGTCAACCACGATCACACATCACTCTCAAAAAAATGTTTTTTCCTTGTTGTTCCAGTTTTAATGTTGGCAGCCATCATTTCCATCTTTAATGCATTCAATTCTCGTTCTTTTTTCTAATAAGACACAAAAGCAAATAATTTCAAATTACAAAAGCTATAAAACATTTAAAAATCAGACATGATGTAGCATTGTTCAACATTTAGCAAATGAATTCCACTCAAACCGGTGCTAGGGCCATCTTGAACTTACTATGAGGTAAAAGTGTTTGCTCTGTTGAAGGCCCTATGGTGATTTCAAGATGAAGAACAACAATGAAAGCGTTGTTCTATTTGCCTAATCTTACCATGTATTTATAGGGATTTTGTCCAATGTACATTTACTCCATATCCCTTTATTTGTTCATTTGATATTCCTGATTTTATCAATATAAATGTGCTTCCATTGAACCAGTTTTCTGTGAGGTTCACACTGCTAGTGCTCATGGAGGTTTATAATACTAGACCTTGATTTTTGTTACACTCCCAGGTCTTTATGATTGCAGGAGTTCACATGAGTAGGTGCATCATCTAGTGGTGTTGTTTAAATTTACACATTCTTTTTAATTATGTGTCATGTTCACAGTACTAGTGCTTTATATTTTGTGTGAGTTCACATCATCAGTGTTTTAGTTTTTTTTTGTGAACGAGTTCACACCATCAGTGTTTTAGTTTTTGCAAGGTTCAATCTAATTAAAATTAGCTTTACAGTCACTGCATGATAGACCTAACAACATCCCATTTTACTTTCAGTTTTGTGACCTTTGACATCAACCAATCAGAATCCAGTCTACATGATTTTGAAGACATTAATCTTTATGATAAAAGCCTAAGATTTTGAGTGAACTATCGAAACAGAAAGTACTAGAGCATGTCGAAACTGGCGTTGTCGGAAGGGCCCCGCAATTTCGATCCTGAAATTCCATGTAAAAATAAAATTAGGGTAAGTGGGGATTCACATTCTGTTTGACACAAATGTGTTGATACAGTAATTTGCTGGATACATTGATTTCTTGAATTTTTACCAAACCATGTCATTTTTCAGCTTCAGACTTAATATCAAATCATTCCAAGTTGATACAGGTCTAAAAATCTTATGAA
>MJUU01045996.1:214998-227157 GCA_002080025.1 Modiolus philippinarum | reverse complement strand
ACACGGTTTCCGAGGAGTTGCGTCCACAAGATCTCCATTTGTATAGTATTGCTAAAAATCGTCAAAGTCCCATAACTCCTATAAAAATTGACGAATCAAAATGGCGGTGCGATATGATCTAGTACATACAGTGACTAACAATCCAACAAAATTTGAACAAAATCCAACACACGGTTTCCGAGGAGTTGCGTCCACAAGATCTCCAGTTGTGTAGTATTGCTAAAAATGGTCTAAGTCCCATAACTCCTATAAAAATTGACGAATCAAAATGGCGGTGCGATATGATCTAGGACATATAGTGACTAACAATCCTACAAAATTTGAACAAAATCCAATACATGGTTTCCGAGGAGTTGCGTCCACAAGAAAGTGTGACGGACAGACGGACGGACGGACGGACGGACGGACACACGGACGCAGACCATTACAATGTCCCACCATCGCGGTGCGGCGGGGGACAAAAAAGTATAACATTTTGGTTAACCAAATGTTCATGCAACGACAACGACGACGACGGAATCTATGGTCGTTATGTCTCCCCTTTGCGACATTCGTTGCAGGCCAGACAAAAAACTAGATTCCTGGGGAAGCTTTGTTTAGTGACATGAAAGGCCTAAAATGCAGGATATTGCATCAAATACTGTGAGAGTACTTTTATTCGTGGATGCCAATTTTCGTGGTTTGCAGACAAGTCATTAGTTCATGGGTTCTTAAATTCGTGGTTTGAGATTCTGCAAAGTACAAATCAACGGGAGATTTGTATTTCGTTGGGTATCAAATTTCGTGGTTTAAGTCAACCACGAAATCCACGAAAATTGGTACCCCACGAACAATTGTACTTCCACAGTACTCTATTGCTTATGGGGCCTTAAGCGGCTCAGACCCCCTGCTGTAAAGGGCACCTCGCTATGAGAGGTGCACACTGTCCCTTTGCGACTGGGGGCAAGTAGAACCTTAGAGGGGCAAGTTAAATCTTGAAGCAGCTTGCTTTAAAGAACTATATCTAGCACTGTGACTATACAAAGCTTCTGACAATTTCAAGTTTGTATAATTTACCATTGCATAGAAAAGCTTTACAAAAGTTGTGAGGGACGGAATGACGAACTGCACTATTACAGAGTGACGAACACAGGTAAAACAATATACCCCTTCCACCTTCCAAGCGGGGGTTTAAAAAGGGGATATCTCCAACAAAAATTGGCAGATCAATCCGGTTAGACAATATGCACATCTAGGCATGATGATCAACAATTCTGTAAAGTTTGGTTGAAATCCAATGAAAGATGTGGGAGAATTAGCCTCCACACAATAATTTAGCAAAATTCTATGTCTAAAAAGATGCCTAACTACCACAAAAATTGGAAAATCAATCAAGCCAGACAATATGCACATTGAGGCATGAAAGCCAACAATCCTGTGAAGTTTGGTTGAAATCAGATTAAAGATATGGGGAATTAGCGTCCACAAACTTAATTCATAAAAATTCTATGTCAAAAAGGGGCATAATTCCAACAAAAAATGGCCAATCAATTCGGCAAGACAATATACACCACTAGGCGTAATGGTCAACAATCCTGTAAAGTTTGGTCGAAATCCAATGGAATATTTAGGAGAATGGGTGTCCACTAATTTGTGATGGATGGACGGACAGACAGATGGACAACAGACAGACAATGACAAAAACAATATGTCATCCCCTTGAGAGGGGGGGAGACATAAATATAATTCTTACCTATCACCAAATGACAAATCGTCTTTGACTAGCTGTGTTTTAACCAGGAAATGTGATTCCATCATATTTATTTCAGCTTTATATTTCTGGAGTGTATGTTGTACAAGTTTGGTTTCCTCTTCTAATTGCTGCAATAATAATTTGTAATTATTTCACGATGACAAACTGAACTTTTTATCTTTATATAACATCAGTTGGTTTTAACATTATTTTTAATAAAATATGGGCATAGTTTCCAGACTTGAATCTCTAATAATTACATTCATTCTGCTTCGTATGAAAATCCCCGTATTTGATTGGTTACAAGTACTTCCAATCATTTCCGTCACTGTGTTTTATCAGTCAGTAAATCTACACCAGCATGTGACTGATCTTTGACAACAACAAAGAAACGGTGCATCATCCACGAATTTCATTACCTTATCTTGTGTGAACACTTTCATTCTATTTACAGAATCTAATGATTATAATAGAAAAAGAAGGGAAACGGGGAATATGTCAAAGAGACAACGACCCAAAGTGGAGTAATAACAACTCAAAGCCACCATAAGATCTTCAATGAACGGTGAGGAAACCCCACACCCAATGACAGTTCGGAGTCTGCCCCTAAATAAAGAGTAATCAAGTTCAGCGAAATAAACATCATCCTAGACTCCTATAGACATAAAGTAAACTAACTATAAAAAAGTGTAAAAGTGTGGACCGTAGCACATTTTTCACATGAAGTGCTAGCCCGCTCCATTCAAAATGCGATACAGTCCGTGCTTTTACACTCCAATAAAACTACAAAATATTGCATTAAATTTTTGAATAATCTTTTCATATTATCCAAGTTTGTCCTAACAAGGAAGGTAAGTTTTAAGACTTAAGAACCTTTGGGCCGATGCCACTGCTGGTGGACCAGGGGTCCCCGAGGGTATTCACAAGCCAGATAGTCAGACTTGTCTGACATGAAAATTTTACCTTGCGTATTATATAAATTTGCTGTTTTTATCAAAATTCTAACCACTTAAAAATACTGAGGCTTTATTCCGTGTATTGCACTTGGTATATGTCCTTAGTACTGGATTTGGCTCCCTATTTTGATTTATTTGGTAATGAGTATTTCTTTTTGGACTACTTTTGGTTTATGGCTTTCCATATTATTTGATTTTAATGCTGCTCCTTGAAACACCTGTACAGCATAATGAGTTTACTGTTTGTTTTTATGCAACTTCGGTATTTTTTGTATTTTGAACCATTGGGCCGATGCCACTGCTGGTGGACCAGGGGTCCCCGAGGGTTATCCCCCCTGTATTCACAAGCCCGATAGTCAGACTTGTCTGACATGAAAATTTTACCTTGCGTATTATATAAATTTGCTGTTTTTATCAAAATTCTAACCACTTAAAATACTGAGGCTTCATTTTATATTTTCCTTTCTTTTTGTGACAAAAAAATTGGTCGTATTCCTTGCCATGAACACCTGAAATGCTGTTAGAATGCACCATTTCTTGTCTTTGAAAAAAAAAGAAAATGCGTCCCTGGGACACGGATGCCCCCCGCCATACAGATATATCGGCAAACAGGAAGTAAATGACCGGCAGACTTGAAAAGGGGAGACACGGTACAACTCATCATACCAAAGCAACTGACCAAATATCAAATCATTCCTGCATACAAAAGCTGAGAAATCTTTGACGAAAATTTCGGACGTACGTACAGACAAACAGACAAGGGTAAAACTTAATGCCCCAGTTGCCTAACGGCGGGGGCATAAAAATCTTGAGCGGCAAACCCAATGTCTAGCTCTTGGAATGAAAACCTCCTTAAAAGCCCTACAAATGCACTTGCTTGATACTTTTATGTGTCAAAAAATATAATATCCTATATTTCAAATGTACCTATAGGACTTTCATATTCCACATGACTTATAGGACCCCTTATATTCCACATTAACTTTTAGGACCCCTATATTTCACATTGACCTATAGGACCCTACATCTTACATAGATTTATAGGACCCTATATTCCACATGAACTTATAGGACCCCTAGTCCCTACCTTCCACATGGGCTTACAGGACCCCTATATTCGACATGAGTTTATAGGACCCTTATATTCCACATGGACTAATAGGACCCCTTTATTCCACATGGACTCATAGGACCCTTACATTCTACATGAGTTTATAGGACCCTATATTCCACATGAGTTTATAGGACTCTTTATTACACATGGACTCACAGGACCCCTATATTTGACATGGGCTTATAGGACCCTACATTCCACATGGACTTATAGGGCCCTCTACTCCCCATGGACATATATGTAAATGACCCCTACAATCCACATGGACCCATCAGGGTTGGGGTAATGGTAATGGGTAATCGTAATCGATTGTAATCCATTACAAAATGTTGAGTAATTGAAAGTAATCTGTAATCGATCTGATTTTCGATTACTTGTAATCGTAATTTAATCGATTACAGCTGCTGAAACCCCTGTAATTATCAATTACTTTTCGATTACATTTCGATTACATTTTGATTTAAAGCAATATCTGTTAATTTTCACTTAAGCTTATGGTATCAGAAGTACATATGTACATCAGGATCTGAGTCCTCTCCAACCATTGAAAAAGTTGAAACTCTTAACATGTTTAACAAAATAAAATATTATGTAGAGTGAAAAATAATTATCATCATGATAAATATATATAGAATGGAGATGGTACAAGCAATTAAACAATTTGCATGATTATGATAATATTTAAAATTTTAAAGCAAATCATTTTATTTCTCATAACCAGACCTTTTGTTTAAAATTAGCTTCTTACTTTTAATGATTTATGACATGATTTACAATTAAGGCCTTATATTAGGGTGAAATGTACCTGTTAACAACATGTTTATACAAGAATATTACTGTTAATTGCTATTTAACCCAGGGTAGTAATCCACACCTGTCATATTTTTATAATTAAACACAAATTTAAGTCTTATGAAAACAATTTATTGATTATCAATTTCATTAATTGAACTTGTTGTAAAATTTTCATATTCTATATATCTATGAATTATAATAGAAATTTTTTTTTTACCAAAAAGGTTTTTATATCCCTTTTTCAAAGAAAACATATAGAAATGAACAAATTTCCCACCAACAAGAATCTGAATAGAGACTAGAGTAGCCAACAAAATCTTGCCCATTTTATATCAAGAAAATCATCAATATATGGAAAAAAATGAACAGAACCAAAAAGATATTAATGAAGCATTAGTTCACATGATCGCTAGAACTTTCTCGCCTCTTTCCATGGTGGAAAATCCATATTTTAAGAACTTATAAACATCCTTGACCCAAAATATGAAATTCAATCAAGAAAACAATTGTCTTCTAAACACTTAAACTCGGTGTACGAGAAGGTTTAACTGGAATTGAGAAACCAACTGAAATCGGTTGACTTTAACAGCCTCAGTGCTAGAGTATTGGAGTTTGAACAGTGACAATTTTCCAATTCTCATTATTAGCAAGACAATTTCTTGCTATTCCAGCCTCATCAGCACCCGTAGAGAAGCTATTTAGCATTGCTGGTAAAGTGTTCCATCCTGACAGATTGTACCCTCCGTGAAGGTGAACTGAAATTTTGGTGCTCCTTAGTCAGTAAAACTTGAAAAATTTTCTTAACAAACATTTCATCACACTCATCTTCATGTGAAAAGCAAAACTCCTTTGAATTATATGCTAAAATAAGACAGCCTTTTTGAGATGAATTATAAATAAACAGTTGTGCCGAGTCGCATGATACACCCATCGTCACCCCTTCAAAACTTTAAGTGATTTAAACAAGAGGCTCTCAAGAGCCTGTATCGCTCACCTGGGCCATTGCTGACAAATACAGTCAAAAATAATAATACCAATGTTGAATGCCAATCTTGAATCTGTTCAGACAAGCCAGACACATTTTAAGATGGGGACAAACTAAGGTCCNCTTGAACTAATGGAAAGACATTGGCTTATAGGGCCACCATATTTCACATGGGCTCTAATACATTCCACATCGGCTTGAAGGACCTATTTCAGTATTTTTTGGTCCATACCTGTTGCCTTTTCAGCTGTGTCCACTTCTTTATGCTAAATTTTGGTTCAAATCTGACTACATTCTTCTCTCCTGAATCAGTCTGAAATGTTGAAGTACAAAACTCAAAAGTAAATAAAAGTCTACATGCCAACAAAACATTATTTAGTCAGATTTCTATAGCATGTATGAAATAATGATAAAGGACCTAATTTTCAAGTAAGTTTACAGACCTTGATGGTTGTTTGACTAAAGACAAAGAAAATTACAAATTTTAAACAAAAAATGAAGATACCCTTGTAATGATTCAGTTGAAGTTTGGTTCCATTTGGCCCAGTGGTGTCAGAGGAGAAGATTTTTTGAAATGACCAAAAGACTGACGACATACACCAAGTGATAGCAAAAGCTCATTCTGGCATAGCCAAAAGAGCTTAAAACAGAAAAATGAATAAAGTCAGAAATACTGTAATCAGACACTATATATAACTAACTATAGTTATATATAGTCCCTGCTGTTGTGAGTAGTTGCTAAGAGATTTTGGTTTAAAAATTACATTGAATAAGTAAACATACACATGTATAAAAGTCATCTTTTCAGTGTTGATTACTTAATTCACAATTACTGAATTTTATAACATAAATTCTGAAAACATTTTGTTAGTAGCAAATGATTGAGTTTACCCTTCTGGAGCAATGAATAATACCCTCTGATTATCAGTTTACTGTTTTTAAAAGTTCTAAAATCTCACTCCCTCAGGACCCAATTTTCCCAATAACTAGAGGATGTCAAACCATTATGCAAGCTAGCCATAGGTTTTTGTGTCTTGTGCTTAACAGGTATTTTTATTTGTATGGACCGATGAACAGACAAGGATACCAAATATGTCCAGCAACTTTTTGTCACAAGGACTTTAAAAATTGTTGATTTTTTTCCATATCTGTTCTTTTCATACAACATTTTCACTATTATCATGATTATTATTAAGATATTTTCTAAAATTAGCCCATCCGTTCTAAATTTTGAAAAACACTTCTTTTTTATTTTTTCTTGACCAAGTAAATATGGCTTATGACATACATACCTTGAAAGACATGGGTTGGTTTACAAGTTTCATCAGTTTGTAATATTCCAAACTATTATTGCACAAATTAGTTATACTGTCTGACAACAGGGATGTATTAGACGCACTGTATTCACTCTCTGAATCAGGATACTTCCGACTAGGTGAATAATCACTAAATGCTGAAAGACTTGAAGGTGACAAACAATGGGGATTATACTGACTTGAATAAAATGTTTGATTTGATGGTGACATGGAAGATTTCAGACTGGTTTGGTGATATTTGTAAGGTGTAGACGACCTTGTTGGAATGTCTATCGGAACGCTTCCATCAGAAACTGCCCTAGTTAATGGATAATTGGAATTATTTTTGTGTTTATATACACCAAATGCACTTCCTTGAGAAACATGTTCTTGAGAATCCAGATCTACACTTAAACTACGAGGTCCTATTTCTTTGTAAAGATGTGAAACAACTCTAGGTTTGCCAATTTTTTTATTAGGATTAGTGTTTACCCAATTTTTTGGCAATTCTATTGTTAAAATCACAGATTTTTCACTCTCAGAACAAGTTCCAGAATCTCCGTGGTCCCTTTCATGCAAATGATATGACACAGTCGGTGTGTGTAAATATTCACTAAAATCATCTGTTCCTATGGCAACATCAACATGTGACCTATCACCAACATCTTCTGAACCTGATATATCTAATGAAATGCTCTGAGTACCATCAGGTGAGGTAATACTCATTTTAGGTGTGTCTGACTTAGCGGGAAGGATTGTTATGCTACTTTTAAATGTCTGATCACTTTCAGTACTGCTCCCAAGACTTGACACCTGAAAAAAAATAATAACATTCATTTTAGACACCCTAGGACACCACTAGGTTTATAAGGGTACCTCTTTGAAGCTTCTGGTGAGCTTGAACACTCAGTTCAAACACTGATGAACCTTTCAGCCTATTTTGCTTCTCAGTAGTCTGTAGATTACTGTTCAAAAATACTATCTTTTTATTGGGGAACAAAAAGAAAAAGATCAGTGAGTTACAACAGGGGGATGTGTCCCCTCATGATACATCCTTGTCATATAACCTAGCTCAAAAGATGGATATTTGAGTTTGTCAGATAACCTAGCTCAAAAAGATGGATATTTGAGTTTAAGCCTAATTTATAGCTCATAGCTTAAAAGACAAATATTTCACAAAAGGATATGGAGTAAATGAACATGAGACAATGTTAACTCCAACTGCAATAATTTTAATGGGCTGTATGGCCATTTGGGAAATTAATTCCTCATTAGCTGCACTAGAACCAAACACAGGAAATCCATGATTTCAAAAAATGTTTAAAATAAATCTCTGAATCTGTCAAGTGCTGGATGTATAGTATGTATAAGTGAAAATTCATTCCTGGTGTGTATCTTCCCGATTATGTTGATTTCTTCTCATAAGGAATAAATATACTAGTGCACTTTTTGGTTATAGATTAAATACCTGAAGGTAGTTGTATATTCAGGAATGAATGCTTGTGGTGGCATAAAGACACTTTTACATATGCACTACATATTTTTTAATAAACTGTTGCGCATGATATGCCTGTCCACAGTCAACTCGAACCTTATGGCATAGTTGGACCACAACAAAATTTTGATTGAAAAAATCAAACAGAATATGTGCCTTACCAAGATATATACAATATATGTACATTGTCGGAAAATATAAAATTTATTTGACGAGCTTTAGAAACAGGTAGAAATGCGAGGTTTACCGAGCATTTCTCGCCTGTTTCGCAGCTAGTACAAATAAATTTTATATTTCCGACAATGTACGTATATTGTTTTTATCCTGCAATCATTTATACCCTATTTAAAAATGCATTTTCTTTGTGAAGCGGGACCAGGAACACAGTAAATAACTTCGGCCATTTTTGGTATAATCACTGACGTCATAAGATAATTTACACTGTGACGTCAAAGTATTCGATGTTTTCAAACCAGTCGCCTGCCTTTTCTTCATTCAAAATCGAGGACCGGTTACCAGTCTACCCTACGAATACGAAAAAAAATATTCGTAGGGTTGTATTCGTCTAGTAAATACCACCATTGCAGGATAAATAACAATTAACAAATATCAAACTAATATGTAAAGTAAATGCGTAGAAAAGGTGCAAAAAATGAATTTTTCAACAACAAAAAAATATATTAAGTCTAAGGACCATTACTGTCAACTAAAATCATTCAACAGGAACCAAATTAAAACATACAATCATATACCATATACCAAATCAACATGTTCAAACATTGTAAAGAAAAGGTGGAGAAACTAATGTTTTTTTCTATAATTTACTAAGTTCAAGGGCCATAACTTTGTACAAAATCAACCAATCAGGACCAAGCTAAAACTTGATCTATATCTAGACTAGATACACTCATATACCATGTCATGGTATTACAAAATATCAAATCAATATGTCAAGTGGTTATGGAAAAAAACTCTAAAACCTTTATTTTTCAAAATTTTACTTGGTCCAAAGCCCATAACTCTGTATCAAATCAACCCACCAGAACAAAAGTCATACTTGACCTGTATCTCACCTAGATATACTTATATACCAAATATCAAATGAATATGTCAAGCAGTTACAGCAAAAAATCCAGAAACCTATATTTTTCAAAATCTCTCACGAAGCCCAAGGGCCATAACTCTGTACAAAATCCACCGACCTGAAACAAATTAGAACTTCATCTGTATCTCACCTAGATATGCTCATATACCAAATATCAAATCAAAAGGTCAAGTGGTAACAGAAAAAAACTCTGGACACCAAAAAGTTAATGGATGGTGGGTATACCATAATACGTCCGTCTTTTGACTGGCATATTAAAAATGAAACCTGATTTTGAAGGGTTAAAAATTGCCAATAATGCATTATTAGCCCCTTTCAGGCCCTCCATCATCTTCATGTTAACAAGCCTTTTGAAAGTACTTTCGAACCTCGTTATGTCGAACTCGGTTGTCTCGAAATCTCAGATGTGTCGAATTGAATGGTCGGTCACGGCAAAATTCCCCTTTGATTAATGCATTTTTACCTCTGATAAATCAAACTCGAATTATTCAACTTCTCAGATAACTCTCCATGTGTTGGAAGAAATGCCACGCTTCCTGCACGTTAAAGAACCCTTGTAGCAAGCTCTTTTTGGGGTGGTCCGTAGGTGATCGGCTACAAGGCTAAATTCCCCGCCCTTGACGATTTCACCCTACTTTTCCAGTGGCAGTCAGAATTTCCCGTCCCATGGCCCTTTCCATACCCCAAAGTGATAATTTATTATCAAACTTGTTCTCGTCTTGATATAGCTGAAATATTGCTGAGTAGACGTTAAACAATATTCAATCAATCAATCAATCAATCTCAGATAACTCGAATATAAATTGCTGTCCCTTGAAAAGTTTATAATGCAAATGTACCCTGATGTGTCGAAGTTGAGATCAATTTGCATAATCATATCTAATATGTTTGCCAATATATAAAATCAAGTAATATATGAGTGTTCTTTAGAACAAAATCATGTTTTTTTTCCTATTTTTGTATGTATCTAATCTAAGCATTGAAAATTTTTGTTTTCACTAAAATTCAAGCGAAAAAGCATGGTTGGTATAAACAAGAATTCCCAAAAACTGCTTGTCTTTGAGAGATGCATTAAATTTACCAAACTTGGAACCATATTTTTTTTCTTAAGTTTCAGATTGATGTCTGGTATGAAAAAATCCTAAAATATTTGATTGTATTAAAAAATTTCAAAAATTTTTAGTCTTGGACATTTTCCAGAAATTTACCAAAGTTAGAACTGGGCTAAAATCCTGCAAGTTTATTGTCTATTACTTATCTATAGACTACATGCAACCAATCTATGTCAAAATTAAATTTCCTAAGTTCCAATTTGTTTGAACTTTGTTGATATCAGGGCCAAAGTGAAAATTTAGTCACATTCATTGATGCGGAAAATAAAGGTCAAGGTGACATAATTCTGGTATTGATGTTGGTTACTACTAAAGATGTTAACACCTACCAATCATCATCTGTCCATGGCATGTACATGTAGGTGTTGAGATATAGTAGAAACAAAAAAAAATATTGAAAAAAAACTAAGTCCAACAAATGGCAAAATACAGAAAAATTGGAATTATTTTTTTTTTAAATATACTTGGGATTCAATAATGAAGTTGTACTGAATATTGTGTCCAAATTTCATTGATATTGAATTTGATTTGACAAAGTTATTGAAGTTCAAACAATGATTAACATTTGGGTTAACCAGGGTTGGCCGGGAAATACCAGTGGCAGTAATTCCCACTGGTAATTACCGGGAATTACCGCCCTTGGAAATACTGCTTATTTTCAAAAAGTAGGAAATATGAAGAAAATGACTCAAATTAAGTCCTTTTGACACAAAAATACTCTAAACTATTTGTTTAATTCTATTTTTTTAATTTATATATCCCTTAAAATTGTGTTTGGAATACATTTTATTAATTTTTTAATTAAAAAACAGGTCTATTTTTTAGACTATTTTAAAATCTAGGTAGTTATGAAAACATTCCTTAATGAATCAATTTGATGTATTGAAAAATTAAACATACCCAAGCCCATCATTGACAATTATGTTATTTTAGTAATTAACACTTTCATATTTGACAAATTTTAGTTGTTAATTGAAATATTTATGACAAATACAAGTACCTTAATGAATTTTATTCTTGTTTATAAAAACATTAATACAAAGCAAATGCATTTCAAGGTATTACGATGATTACTATTGAATGGAGGTGATGTTTAATACTGAAAACTGGAAGACTTTTATTGCTTTATTATCTGTAATAGTCAAAGACATATTTGATCTATTTGTTGCACTTCTAACTACAATGTTTTGAAGTTATATTATTTGACAGTATATTTCCCAGTATTGTCCGGGAATTACCAGTATTTCCCGGGAATTCCCAGTATTTGCCAACCCTGGAATGGCGCCAATAATGACGGAATCTATGATCGCTATTTAGTCAAATTCATTGATGCAGAAAACTTTTGTCGCAGGCGAGACAAAAATTTATATACACATGAGTTACAGTACTAGGATTAAGCTTTATACCTTATATGAAAATAAAGGGCTACGCCGAGCGCAGCATGATACGACCGCAGCATGTCGACCACTGAAATTTCAACAAAAGTAGTTTAAAGTGAATGTGGACACAGTAAAGAGCTTGACACAATAATTAGATGGACACAAAAAGAAGCTAGACACAGTTATTAGCT
>MJUU01045996.1:198199-213261 GCA_002080025.1 Modiolus philippinarum | reverse complement strand
GGGCCATTTAGGGCTTACTATATGGTGTGAGGTTCTCACTGTGTTGAAGACCGTACGGTGACCCCTAGATTCTTTGTTTTGGGATGTTTTAACCTGGATATGGGATGTTGTCTCCTTGACATTTACCTCATTTCCTTTCTTTTCATATGATAGGTATCAGTTATCACATGAGGATGCAGTGTGTCTGTATATGATCACCCCGTCTGCCAGAGGACAGAGGGGTGAGCTTATAGGCCTTTTCAAAAAATAATTTGGTGGTCTTTTTGGTTTCTGCATTTAAACACAATGAAACAGTTCCGGTTATCAACCGGACACGGCAAGTGTTGCTCATCCTGAACACAGTTTATAAAACTGTTCATATTTAGATTACTAGGTCATTGTTTACCATGACACTGCACTAATTTTGTTATAGTCAAATGTATTCAGAGTTTAAGTTGTGTATTGTTAGTCAACAGATGAGTGATAACAGGAAACAAAGAGTGTTTGTACCTCCATTTCATGGGAGAGTTCCAACCCAGGAAAAGATAACAACACTTTATGGAAAGGGCTATACAGACACACCAAGTCCCAGTGTGATAACTAATTTAAAACCAAGCTAATATATAAAGTGAACGAACATCGATATACATTCTTAAAAATTATTTCAATGCTGATAATGTCATGAAATATTTCATACTATAATAACAAGAGCTGTCGCCGAATGGCAGCCAGATATACCCCCTGCTCATTGAACCCTGAATCATTATGGCAAGTGTAAATTTACTTGGGTGTGGATACAATACATCAAAATGATCTAATCCTCAAAAAATAACTTTTTCAAAAGGGTTACAAAAATATTCAGTCGAAATCAGACAAAAATGTAATTTACCCTTTTCTAGCCTTTTTTCCACAAAAAATGATATGGATTAAAGAAATAAATCATATGCATTAAAGAAATTTTCTTATAAGACCTTGAAAACAACTTTTTCCGAGGATCACAATGAAAATAATAGATCTATTTCACAGTACATATCTACCTGTTGAATTATTTTAATGAAAAATTGTCCAAGTTAAAAAATCATTACAGAAGGAATCAATAAAGTATCTTCCCCTCCATGTTTCAGGTAATCATTGTATTAATCCATGCACATCTCAATATCATGTCCTTCCTTTGGGTAAAGTTTCATCAAAATCCTCCAAATGGTTTAGGAGGAGTGGCACTTACAAGGTAATATATGCTGATCCAATTATTGAAAAGTCAAAGTCTAATTATCTCCCCTTCATGGTTTCGGACAATAATTATATTCCTGCATGCACATATCAACATAGTGTTCTACCTTTGTGTAAAGTATCACCAAAATCCTCCAGGTGGTTTAGGAGGAGTTGCCCTTACGAGGTAATCTGTGTAGATGGAATCAATGAAAACTCAAAGTAGAATTATCTCCCCTTCCTGGTTTTGGACAATAATTATATTCCTTCATGCACATCTCCATATAGTGTGCTTCCTTTGTGTAAAGTTTCATCTAAATCCTTCAAGTGGCTTAGCAGAAGTTGCTCTTACAAGAAGTGTGGACAGATGGATGGATAGACGGAAAGATGGACAGACAGGGTGACTCCTATATACCCCCTAAACCTCATTTGCGGGGGTAGAATAACATATATCATTTCTGTGCCCCACAACTATTCTTTAGTTCATATACAATTATAAAATTATAAAACCCTGGTTAAGGAATCCCTCTATGGACTACGTTATTTTTCAAATTTTTAAAATCTTGATATTTTAAACATAAAATTTCACTCTAAGTTCAAAGAACTGAACAGTTCTCAAAATCTGGCCTTGAGAAATACAAAATAAAAAGTAACATCTTTTGTTTCTACTGGGGTGAGATTGCTGGGATGATCTGACTCAGATTTCCGATTTCCAGATCATCCGGCCTTACAACAGTCCGGCCCTATGACAGTCCGGCCTTGGTCTATCCATCCCTGTATTTTTTATTGATACTATATCGTTGTTTTGTTTTGACGTATTATTTTTTGATCAGACTTATATTGACGCAGTGAAACGGAAATAGCTGCATCCCTAACTACTGCATAATATAGGAACAGATATGTCTCTGGTAGGAATGAAGTTTTATCTTACTAAAGGAAAACATACAGTGATGGATAGAAATACCTATATATAAGAAGGAAATGCAGGCAAACTTCGAATGAACAAAGCACAGGTAGATTAAATTAATCAGAGCCCAGCGGCATGGCAAATATGAGAACACATATAATTTAAGCATAAAAGTATAAAATTGGCATTTGAAGTTTTTCTTGCGACAAATAAAATAAAGGGCTACGCCTAGCGCAGCATGATACGACCGCAGCATGTTGTCCACTGATATTTGAAAAAGTCGTAATTTAAAGTGAGTATAGACATAGGAAAGAGCTTGACACAATAATTAGATGGACACAATAAGGAGATTGACCCAGTAATTAGCTTGGCACAAACTAGGGAAAATAAAAATTAGCCCTTATGGCTCCTTATGATTCCTCTTGGATCCTCTATAGCTCGGAAACGGTAAGAGCTACGTCCAATCCATTGACATGCTGGCTTAAAGCTTATATCAAGAGAAATCAAACGAAAAAAATTCCATCAAAATCTGATCAAAAATAAAATTGCATATTATTTCGAAAAAAAAATGCAATTTTGGCCCCTTAGACCCCTTATAGCTAGGAAACAGTAAGACCTATGATAAATCCATTGACATACCACTGAAAGCTTATATCAAGAGGAATCAAAAGAAAAAATCCCATCGAAATGCGATGAAAAATAAAAATTTTAGGTAATCTGCAAATTTGCAGTTTGGTCCCTGTGAACCCTTATAGCTCGGAAACAGTAAGAACTATGCCAAATCCGTTTACCTACTACTGAAAGCCTACATCAAGAGGAATCCAAAGAAAAAAATCCCATCGAAATCAAATGAAAAATAAAAATTTTAGCTTATCTGTAAATTTACCATTTTGGCCCCATTCATCCCCTCATAGCTTGGAAACAGTAAGAGCTACGCCAAATTCATTGACATGTTACTGAAAGCTTACATCAAGAGGAATCCAAAGAATAAAATCCCATCGAAATCCGACGAAAAATAAAAATTTTAGGTTATCTGTAAATTTACCATTTTGGCCCCTTCGGCCCCTTCAGCCCCTCATAGCTCGGAAACAGTAAGAGCTATGCCAAATAGGTTGACACATGACTGAAAGCTTACATCAAGAGGAATCCAAAGAAAAAAATCCCATCGAAATCTGATGAAAAATAAAAATTTTAGGTTATTTGTAAATTTACGATTTTGGCCCCCTTCGGCCCCTCATTGCTCGGAAACGGTAAGAGCTACGCCAAATCCGTTGACTTATTACTAAAAGCTTACATCAAGAGGAATCCAAAGAAAAAAATCCCATCGAAATCTGACGAAAAATAAAAATTTTAGGTTATCTGTAAATTTACGATTTTGACCCCTTCGGCCCCTCATAGCTCGGAAACGGTAAGAGCTACGCCAAATCCGTTGCATACTACTGAAAGCTTACACCAAGAGGAATCCAAAGAAAAAAATATCATGGAAATCCGATGAAAAATAAAAATTTTAGGTTATCTGTAAAGGAGTAGGGGCGATAAGGGCCTTATGTGGCCTGAAAAATAAATTTGGTTGAATTCACAAAATTTTCTCATTGAAATATTCTGTTTGAATGGCTTTTCAGTAAAAAGTTACAGTTCTCACATATTGATGTTTGATTGCTGAGTTTTTGAGCATAGAAGAAGGGACAAATTGAAGATTTTGTCGAAAAATGATAAATTTGACCAATTTTGACTACTTTTTCTGTATAGGAAATATAGAGCACATGCAAGAACCACAAAAATATTTATATGAGAGGTTCAATTCATTTGTACCAATAAGTTGTTAAATTATCTAATTGGTTCTTGAATGTGCTCGATATTCCTGGTTAGGAAAACTGTACCAAAATCTGCCAAATTCTGTATATTTCTATGAAAATTCTCAAAAGTAGCCTTTTCATGACGTCAGAAGTGTACCTATTGTGACGTCATTGCTTCTAACTTTTGTATTTTTTCTGTTAATGGGATCTGAACTTTGAAATGAACATGAAATAAAATCTTGATGTGCAACTTAGAAATTCACTGGAATTTTGGGCCAAATCAACCCCTTATCACACCTTGTCCTTTACGATTTTGGCCCCTCATAGCTTGGTAAGGTAACAAGTTACCAAAAATCTAATAGAAGAGCGCTATGATAATTTTTCATAAGGAATCCTTTGGAAATAATGCATTGAAATCAGACTAAAAATTAAAAAATGAATTTTTGAAATTCACCCCTTTTGGGCCCCATTTATCTCGTGAACGGTAAATGCCACGTGAAATCCGTTGGCATACTCCAGATTGGAAATTTTCTAAGAAGTTTACTGAAAGAAACCCCATCAAAATCAAATAAATAATAAAGATTCTACAGTCAAATATGTGAAAACAACCAATTTAACCCCTTTTGGCCCCTTTTTCTAAAACGGGCAGGGCCACTAAACCGAAATTAAAACCCGGGATTGCCATTATGCCAAAACACCACATACTGAAATTTGAAGATGATCCGTCAACTAGAAACAAAGTTATGCTGGCCACAGACGCCGACGCCAATGACTGCACCATACCATAATACGACCTCACAATTTTTGCGGTCGTATAAAAATTGTATTATTTTATTATTTAATTTTAACAAGTTATATATATTGGGCCTAAATTAAAATATTGTTTGTTTGCTGTTCCCCGACCGACCCTCAAAAATTGTCCCGTCTGACAAAATTTTATTGCTTCGAAAATTATGATATTTTTTTTAAATATTTCGTTCCGGGTCCGGAACGTCAGAGTCATTTATGTTCCGACGTAAAAAACATTTGCATCAAGTGTAGGCTCGACATTTGCGGTAACAGTACTTACGTATCAAGCGTTCATGATACCAATTTATGGAAACCACGTGCGAGTATTGTTGAAATGTTTGCAGCCAAGGACGAGTTCTTAACTCATTTAAGGTACGGTCCGCTCATTTTAAAACATAAGGTACGCTTTGACAGTGAACAAGACATGACAGATTTAAAATAAGCAATTATTACACGGGAGAATGTATTAAAAGATAGATGAATCGATCTGACAAGGCAAACTTCACATACTAGTTTTTATAGGATAAATATGATATTGAAGTGTCCAAAATATGTAACAGGACCAGGAAATTCTCAAACCAAAATCTGACAAAATATTGTTTATGTTATTTTAGATCTCATTAATCTTTCCCCCTTTTTGTTTACAATCTTTTTGAATGATTTAGAGCAATTTTTGAGTGTCGATAATGTGATAGGTTTGGAACATGTTACAGATTTACTCCAAGACAATATTCAGTGTTTCCTACGTCTATTTGTATTACTATATGCAGATGACACTATTCTACTTGCTGAAAGTCCAGAAAAATTGCAAGATGCCCTTTCAAAGTTTGAATTGTACTGTAACAGATGGAAGCTGGTTGTCAATCCTCAAAAATCGAAAGTCATTGTTTTCAGTAAACGAAAATCTAGGAAGACATTTGATTTTAAACTTTTTGGTAACACTCTTGAAGTTGTTAATGAGTGTGTTTATTTAGGACTAAATTTCAAATTTAATGGCAATTTCGCATCGGCAAGGAAAAATCTGATACAACAGTCCCAGAAATCTCTCTATGGTCTGTTTCGTAGAATTAGAAATTTAAATCTTCCAGTGGATTTACAGTTGAATCTTTTTGATTCTTTGGTAGCACCAATTTTGATGTATTCCTCAGAAATGTGGGGTTTCGAAAATACTACGGAAATAGAAAGGGTTCATTTACAATTTGTTAAAAAAAGTCCTCGGGATACGTAAGAGCACGCCTAACTATATGGTTTACGGGGAGAGCGGGAGATATCCATTACAAATACAAATTCAGATTAGAATGCTTAATTTTTGGAATAAACTATTACAAAGTCCAAACAAACTCTCTGGNCTTTCAAAGCTGGTATCAAAGTATGGAACAATCCAGTAGAGGACAATTTTATTTGCGAATCAAACCAGAATTTGGACTAGAAAAATACTTATTACGACTTTCTCCAAGAAATCGGAAGACTCTGTGTAAATTACGTTGCTCTAATGTCAAATTTCCAGTTGAAACGGGTAGGTGGGCGGGATTATCTCTACAAGACAGAACTTGTCATTTATGTGATATTGACGAACCAGGAGATGAATTTCATTATTTTTTTAGATGTAACAATAGAATTGTGGAAAATTTACGACACAAATTTATTGCAGATTATTATCAAAGATATCCATCAATTTATAAAATGACTGGTCTATTAACAATATGTAATGAAAAAGTTTTAAATGGATTATGTATCTTTGTAAGAAGCTTAGAAAATATACTTTAAATTTATTGAATACTGACCCATTCTCAATTACTAATATCATTTTCGTAATTTGCTGTTATGTACAATTTGTATTATTAAGAATTGTTTATATATATACTGATTATGTCATTTAACATGTATATGTCTTATTATCTCTGTACTTATAACAACTCAAGTATTTTTACGCACCAATTTGTAAATCATGTATATTGTCTCATATGTTTTGATATGTTTTTGTGGGTGCTGTCCAGCTGTGTGTAGTGTGATGATACACACCTGGCTTGAATCCAGTGCCATATGTGCTGCCATGTGTGAATCAGCACGCTGCACGGAAGCATGGACAGCATCTACTAAAAGGAGTGTATATGTTTTTTTTTTTTGTCTACGTAATAATAACTAATACATAATTGACAATTTCTACAATGAAATGAAAAATAACTATGTATATTTATGTATATATACATGTATGTGCGTCTTGCTTTAAAAAGTTACATATCAAAATGTCTGTCATCTCCTTATAGCTATTGTAACACTCTTGTAACACTGTCATGTGTCATGAGTGAACGCAAATAAAGTATTTGTTGTTGTTGTTGTATTAAAAAAATCTTTAACAAAACGGGAAATACAATAAATTAGATACTGTATAGGGCTTTATATTCGCGGTACTAAATATTCGCGGTTTTCAGAGTAGGGTTTATTCGCGGGGTTTTATATTCGCGTATTTTTAGTTGAAGTAATTATATTCATTGATATTCAAGTACACAGTGAAATATTCGCGGGTGGAAATTTTCGCGCTTATCGTTTTAAACGCAAATAGCGCGAAAATTAATACCCCGCGAAATATAACAACCATACAGTATAATGAAAGCTATTGATTTTATTGTTTATTTATTTAACTTCAATTTTCAGATGGTTTTCAGGAGCTCCGGCTACAGAGCTGCCGGGCGCGTCACCAATTGGGGCTGAGTGGAATGACCTGCCTCTGCAGAGTAGTCATATCATAATACGGAAATCCTGACCTATAACAATTATAGCCAATCTGTGTGAAGCAAGGACAAGTCAGTATCCGTGTAGCATTAAAACCCCTTCTATATATTTCTAAGAAAAGCAAACGGACTGGGTGGCGTAAAGAAGGCTAAATTTCCTGCCCCTACCCATTTCCCCCTTTTCCAATCGCAATCAAAATTCATTGCCCTGGATGTTCCTGACACTTTTATTTCTTTCTTAATTCTTTTATAAAATTGGTTGCCCTGGATGTTCCTGACACCTTTATTTCTTTCTTCTTTTATTGAAAATGGTTTTGAATCGATTGAATTGTTTTCGTCTTAATATAGCTGAAATACTGCTCAATTAACTCCAGCTTATCCAGTTTTATTTTATTTAAATTTCAATCAATTGAGAAGCTCAACTTCGAAGCTTTTACTTACATAATATACAATTACCACCTTAGATAGTGCGTGACCCAGGTGTATCTGTTATGTCTTGTTCCCCTGTTGACCTTCCTATGCGACCCAACGCTTACCGGTTGACCCAGCGAAATCTCAAAAGTCATGTGAAACGATACTTAAATAAGTGTATAATTTTCAAGATTAATGAACGTCAAGGATTTGCATTGGAATAAAAATTCTTGGTAATGCGTATACCATAAATGTGCCAAGAAAAGATAACATAATATATCAGATTTTGGTATCGAAATTGTGGTAAGAGTTACACATAAAGATCACATTGTACAATAATAACTTCCAAACAATATTTTTCACAAAAAAATTACTGTGAATCCAAATGACATCTCAATTTCAGGAAGAAAACCTTTCAATAAATAAGTTGACTGGGGAACGGTGATATCGTGACACCCGTTTTACATTTCGGGGACATTGACAACCATATTTCCTTACACTGACTTCCAAAATAATATTTAGCACGTACATTCTCGTATCCTAATAAAATATCTTAATTATTAAACAGATGCACAGCTACAACACAGTAGACCATACAATAAAGATATAATTATCTAATAATAAAATTTGAGGACGGTGATTCCCTGTTAAGGCAAACACAATTTTTGCCAATCTTAGATTATATTTTAACATGAATAATTCTGATTTAGTAGATACTGTTTAAAAAGTAGTATACATCAAAACTGGACGCGTCCCCTTAATTAACCCAGCGAGTGGTGGAAATATATATGTTTCAAGTATCTTTAGTTCGTCCTGCCAAATGTAAATATCCTGCCCCTACCCAGTTATCCATTTTCATCGTTGCCCAAGGAGTATATTCCCTATTAGATTCTTAATTTATAAATATCTGTTTGAATATCTATAACACTGGACTTGGATTACTCCAGTAAGAGATGGAGACAATATATGTTTCAGATAATTCACAGGAGAGCTTTAAAGTTCGTACACATTTCTCCATTTTGAAATAAGTGCCTCGGCTGTCTCGTCTACCTTATACCTTTATTTCTCGATTATGCTTCAGATAGTATTTTTTCAAATTCATCAATGGAAATATCCCTCCCCTACCAATTTATCCATTTTCATCCTTGTCCCAAGGGTCCCTTCCCCGTTAGATTTTTAATTTGTGAATACTGTTTAAATATCTATAGGACCGGACTTCGATTTCTCCAGTAAGAGCAGGAGACGAACTATATATATATATATATATATATATTTCAGATAATCCCAAACGAGAGCTTAAGTTAATAATTCCTATGTAAATATCCTGCCCCTACCCTTTTCCCTTTTGAAATTGCTGACCCGGCTGTCCCATCTGTCCTATACCTTTATTTTTATTTCTCGGTTATGCTTCAAATAGTATTTTTTCAAATTCATCAATCTAAATGTTATTCTCTTGCCCCTACCCATTTTCAACTCGTTGCCCTGGTGGTCTTTTCCCCATTACATTTTTAAATTGTAAATATTTAATCGTATCTATAACACTTGACTTTGATTACTCAGGTACGTTTTGGAGACAATACAAATATGTCGCAGGTAATCCCTACGAAATCCAATGTAAATATCCTGTCCCTACCCATGTCCATGGACTTTTCACTGGCAGTGTGACGGGTGCCACGCGTGGAGCAGATTATGCTTACCCTTCTGCAGCACTTGATGATACCTCAGTTTTTATAGGGGTTCACACTGCTAGTGCTTTAGTTTTGTGGTGTTTTTGTTCATTTTTGTTTGTTTGTTGTGTCTTTGTCATACTGTCTCATTCATGTTGCTGTGAATTGCCGTGATTTTGGATTTATGATTTTGGAATTTTCCCTCTCCTCATTCTTGCTTCGGTATTCGTTCAAATACCGATGTATCGTTAGGTCATGCCAATGTGAATATCCTGTCCCTACCCATTTCCATTTTCAAATAGCTGACCCGGCTGTCTCATCTACATTAAAACTTTATTTCGTATTATGCTTTAAATTCATCAATCTACATGTAAATCTCCCGTCCCTACCCTTACCTCCATTTTCAAGTGGTTGCCTTGGTGAATTCACAAACAGCAGATTTTATATAGTTCTTAGTATACACCAAAGATTTAATTTTCTTTTTCAATATTGAAAATATCCTCTTTGCCAGACATTGTTCTTGTAATTGCACTAATTTTGATTAAAAAACTTATCTATCTCCGAGTCATTGCCGAATAAATATTCATCAAAGATGATAAAATAAAATTTTTTCCCTACCTACCGACCCATCACTCTTAAAGTACATTCGGGGAACGGCAAACAAACATAATTTTAAGGTCGGCCTTGGGTATATGTACCTTGTTGCACCTTCTTTGTGTACTCGGCTTAGCACATAAAGTATATATCGTGTTGCACAAAAACTTTTTGATTTACTCAAACCTAATCAAGACCAATTACAATAATCTAAGAAAATACACAGACACCCTAAAACAACATAAATGTATTTTTCCACAGAAGGAGTAATTACTGTGAAAATACTGCAAAATAATTCAAGCGATAATTAAAACAATTATAATGTGTAAAAAAATCCAGTGAAAAATGATCAACAGCCTAAAAATGAAAATAATAATTAAAAGAAACACAAAACGTTAAAAAAAAAAACAATAACAGCTTATTGTAGGACTGGATCATCTGTTAAGACAGGGCCAGATTAGAATGAGGCCGGAATATACAGGGCGGGATAGGTAAGGACAGATTGGTTGTAGGGCCGGAACGTCTTGTTACCAGATTTCTCCTGCCAGAACAAAGGAGCTGGGATGTAATTCTGGAGAAAACAAACAAAAAACATACCTAAAAACTGTAAAATCATTGTCCAGCTTTCACATAAGTCTTCTGGACATTCTGATGCACTTATACTTGAATTTAAATCATTTTCCATTTTTATTTTGGCTTGTTATCTTATAAGTCCAAAAAACAACATGTGTGACATGCAGTTAATTAGTGGTCAAACTGTGATAACCCAAACTAACTACACATGTTATTTACACACCTGAGTAACTCTAATCAGTGTCAAATCAATAATTAAAGTATTACCTGAGGCTATTTTACAAAAAAAATGTTTGTTATTGTTTGTTGATTAAAAATAAAAATAAGAAACCCCAAGTGAGAAGCTACAATACATAGAGAGAACACTATATACCGGTACAATTGAAAATTACATAACATTCTTTGTGATTGATTGATTGATTAGTTAGAGTTTAACGTCCAATGAGCAATATTTCAGCTATATCAGGACGAGAACAAGTTAATCAATTAAAAAAAAATTGTAAGAATAAAGGTGGAAGGGACAACCGGGGCAACGACTTTTGATTGCCACTGGAAAAGGGGAGAAATGGGTAGGGGCAGGAAATTTAGCCTTCTATACGACACCCAGTGCGTCTGCTCTCTTTAGAGAAATATAGAAGGGGTCTTTATACTGCATGGAGCGTGGCGTTTCTCCACACAGTTTGGCTACAATGGTTCGCGGTCAGGCTTTCCGTATTATGACCTGACTACCCCGCAAAGACAGGGCATTCCCCTATCCACCACCTGGGGACGCGCCCGGCAGCTCTGTAGCCAAAGCCCCTGAAAACCTATTCAGGTGCCGGGACATTCTTTGTGTAGATTGTGTGTAATACAGTTATCTATGAAATGGGAAAAGCTCATGTTTTTCCAAATACTTCTATATTTGCAAAAATTTAATTTTTTTATAACAATTATTCATACAGTTTATTTAAAACTTGAGGTACTGTGGCAAAGCTAGGATGCCATATTATCTCCCCTTCGTAATTCCAAATTCAGATGCCACAGAAAACTGTGTAACATTTTTTGATGTTTTGATTTGATGTTTATGCATAAACTAAATTCTCAGTAATTTAGGTTTTTTTGTTATTTATTACCACTGGGTTGAGGTCACTGCTGGTGGACTATTAGTCCCAGAGGGTATTCAATGGGGTAGGGTATTTGTAAGCCAAAATAGTGTCCAGGTGTGTTATATCTGTATGGAAAAACCCCACAGAGATCGAAAGTAATCACTCCAGCGATTTATTCCCTCGGACTTTATCATATCATAGGCACCAATTGTTAAGCCGGACAGTATTTTACAGCTGACACTATTTAATCCTACATATTTCACCAACCCAGTAGCAAGTACATGGTGCTCTCCAGAAAATCAAATATATTCAGAACTTGCAATATCTAAATTTTAGAAAATGTTGCTCAAAACTATGGAGAATATCCCTTTTGTATAGCTCTGCATGTCCTTAGCTGATTTTGGACCCTATTAATAATTTGCTTTCTATCAGCTTTTACATATAATTTGACTTATAGATTTCCAAATGTTTTGATTTTATCTGCACTGAAGACATTAGTTTCAAAATTACCATATGCAGAAACTAAATTCTCAGTTATTTCGGTATTTTGTTATTTATGAAAGTCCAGAGTTGTACGTCTGGGATAGACAGATGAACAGGGTGATTACCAAACAGAGAAATATTACAATTTACGGAACCGATCCCTGTGATTACCACCACGCCCCCCATAAGAATGCTTAATAAGCAAATTTCTCTAATGATATGTCAAGTTTTAACCGGTTTTGACCTGTTAGATAAATTTTCTTTATTCAACATATGTTGAATAAAGCCCCATGCTATTTCCGGCCAAATCTATTCGGAATACAATTCTCGGTGTTTATCATTGATCATTAGAGAAAAAGATTACACCACTTTATCCCAATTATTACCATATTTAATCCACTCTCGAAAGTTAAATTTAATAATTTTTAAATCCTCGGCAAGCCTCACAATTAAAATTTTAAAATCTAACTATCTCTAGTGGATAAAATATGGTAATGAACGGGATCTTGTGGTGTAATCTATATGTATGCAAACATGTAAAATGTTGTATTTTTATGCCACAGACATACTTAGATCAGTGTGGATTCAGATCTCATGGAATTAACAAAATTTCAACAACAACAAATTTTTATTGGACAAAAAACTAAATACCGAAGTAACTGTGAATTTATTTTCTGCATATGCGCATTTCGACAACTTATGTCTCCTCAGTGCAGATAAAATCTAAACGTTTGGAAGACCATAAACTCAAAGATATTCAAAAACTGATAGAGAACAAATTACCAATATGATTTAAATGTAAGGCCAAAATCAGCTAAGGACAGAGCTGTGCATGAGGGAGATACTCCTTGGTTTTCAACAAAATTTACAAAAATTTAGATATTGCATGGTTTTAAATAGAATCAGCTTTCGTGTTAGCACCGAAGTACTGACTACTGGGCTGGTGAATACCCTCGGGGACTATCAGTCCACCAGCAGAGGCATTGACCCAGTGGTAACAAAAAACTAAATACCGAAGTAACTGTGAATTTATTTTCTGCATATGCACATTTCGACAACTTATGTCTCCTCAGTGCAGATAAAATCTAAACGTTTGGAAGACCATAAACTCAAAGATATTCAAAATCTGATAGAATATGATTTAAATGTAGGGCCAAAATCAGCTAAGGACAGAGCTGTGCATGAGGGAGATACTCCATAGTTTTCAACAAAATTTACAAAAATTCAGATATTGCATGGTTTTAAATAGAATCAGCTTTCAGGTCAGNTCCCTGTGATTACCACCACGCCCCCATAAGAATGCTAAATAAGCAAATTTCTCTAATGATATGTCAAGTTTCAACCGGTTTTGACCCGTTGGATAAATTTTCTTTATTCAACATATGTTGAATAAAGCCCCGTGCTATTTCCCGCCAAATCTATTCGGAATACAATTCTCGGTGTTTATCATTGATCATTAGAGAAAAAGATTACACCACTTTATCCCAATTATTACCATATTTAATCCACTCTCGATAGTTAAATTTAATAATTTTTAAATGTTCGGCAAGCCTCACAATTAAAAATTTTAAAATTTATATAACTATCTCTAGTAGATAAAATATGGTAATGAACAGGATCTTGTGGTGTAATCTATATGTTTGCAAACATGTAAAATGTTGTATTTTTATGCCACAGACATACTTAGATCAGTGTGGATTCAGATCTCATGGAATTAACAAAATTTCAACAACAAATTTTTATTGGACAAAAAACTAAATACCGAAGTAACTGTGAATTTATTTTCTGCATATGCACATTTCGACAACTTATGCAGATAAAATCTAAATGTTTGGAAGACCATAAACTCAAAGATATTCAAAAACTGATAGAGAACAAAATACCAATATGATTTAAATGTAAGGCCAAAATCAGCTAAGGACAGAGCTGTGCATGAGGGAGATACTCCTTAGTTTTCAACAAAATTTACAAAAATTTAAATATTGCATGGTTTTAAATAGAATCGGCTTTCGGGTCAGCACCGAAGTACTGACTACTGGGCTGGTGTCATACCCTCGGAACTATCAGTCCACCAGCAGAGGCACTGACCCAGTGGTAACAAAAAACTAAATACCGAAGTAACTGTGAATTTATTTTCTGCAAATGCGCATTTCGACAAACTGTTATTTTATCCTTACTGAAATCAGGTCAAGATCAATAAGTTAAGTATCTCCAAAGCTTACAAAATCCAAAACGGCAGAAAATTTTAGAAGGCTCTAAAGGTACAGAGAAATATCTTTATCATATTAAAATGTACAGTCAATGGTTTCAGAGATGTATGAATTTGTTTCCAATTGGGACCAATGTTGATTTACCGATGAATTCACCGCTAGCAACCAATTTGTACACTGGACTCTTTTTTACAAGATAGATACCATTTAGGGAATATTCGTCACTGCTGCTTCAATCAGCTTATCTTAAGCTAGGTGCAAGACAGGCTCATTCATATTCTAGATTTTAGGCTTGGCCATGAGTGTTTGCAACATCTTGAGCAAATAAATTCAAATGTCTTTTTTAAAAATTTATGAACGATGACATAACCTTAATTCTGTGCAGTAATAATTTTGTTCAGACTTACTTTCATAATTTGAAATGAAAATTAGCAACTTTATTCAGAAATGAATAACCCCAATTGGGTTGAAATCATATCTACAAATATATTAAGTACAAAAATGAAAATGTGTACCCCATTTGTTCATCTGATAAATCAGAAAACATACCCTCCAGGCTTAACATTGGCAGACACCCCAAATACTTTGTTGGATGGGTTCATTATTAGAATGTTTCAAAACATGTGT
>MJUU01045996.1:184564-198127 GCA_002080025.1 Modiolus philippinarum | reverse complement strand
AGCTACATAAAAGGGGAGACAATCTCTGATATTTACTCACCTAAACGATCTGGTGTATCTGTTGATTTTTCAGTTTGTTTCTCTAATGGAATCTGCAAAGTGAAACAAAATTCTTGTAGTTTTTGTCAATTTTATTTTGAAGGTAAGTAGTGGATAGTGGGAACATATCTGGACTGGACAGGAAACAGCTCCTCTGTCTGAGGTATATTAATTGAGCAGTAATAATATTGTAGGCTTGTTTTTATCAATCAAATCATCTGTATCAATTTTGCATTAAAATTTGACTGTGTAAATAAAAATTCTTAAGTTTCTGCCAATCCTATTTTATGTGCTGGCTAAAGTATAATTCCCTAAAATGATGACATGATCTGTAAAGAGCCATTCAGAAATCATCCTAGATCAATTTAAAAGAATGATAAACTACTAGCATAAACCTATTTGCTTTTTAGATATTCATGTAGTGGCAAGAACTTGTCATGATATTGAGAACATTCTTTTTAGGCTGAATCTGGAAAAGAATGTTCAAAGTTAGAATAGACCTATTTGTTCTGTATGATTTAAAGCTTTTTGAAAATATTGATAAATATTGCATTACTTACCATTAAATTCAAGAATTCATCATCTTTTACAATAAAAAATTTATGACTGTCAGCCATCGTCCACAACCCTACACTTGTCGGGGGAAATCTCAAAATATCAGGAACGAGGAAATGGTATAATTCTATAAATACTAAGTCAGCACTTGTGTGAAAATCACGGTCACTTTAATATTCCCATACTTCCCCTGTACTTAATGTACAAAATAAAAACAAATAGAGGAAAACGGATGTTGAGTGGTATACAAGTGTTTCCTGTGTAATATTGTACAGTTATTTAAATTTTTTTCTTTCTTCTTACTTTTTTGCTTTTCTAAACAAGAATATTGACCAAGTCAAAATAATTACATAGTATTGCTAAACATTAAGTTACTACTGAAGTAAGACCTGAAAATCATATCAGTGACATTCATCATTTCCAAGCCTCAGACTTTAAATACAAAATTACGCTCAACTGTTACAAACCAAGAAATCTGGGCAAAAAAATAATACAGTTTAGAATCAAAGTATAATTGAACAGGAAGTTAATCAACAGACAGACCCCCAACATATATTGATCAAAAAGGAAGTAATCCACCAACAGACCCCCAAAATATATTGATCAAACAGGGAGTCATCCACCTACAGACCCCCAACATATATTGATCAAACAGGAAGTAATCCACCAACAGACCCCCAAAATACATAGATCAAACAGGAAGTAATCCACCAGCAGACCCCCAAAATATATTGATCAAACAGGAAGTCATCCACCAACAGACCCCCAAAATATATTGATCAAACAGGAAGTAATCCACCAGCAGACCCCCAAAATATATTGATCAAACAGGAAGTAATCCACCAACAGACCCCAAAATATATTGATCAAACAGGAAGTAATCCACCAACAGACCCCCAAAATATATTGATCAAACAGGGAGTAATCCACCTACAGACCCCCAACATATATTGATCAAACAGGAAGTAATCCACCAACAGACCCCCAAAATATATTGATCAAACAGGAAGTAATCCACCAGCCGGCCCCCAAAATATATTGATCAAACAGGAAGTAATCCACAAAAAGACCCCCAAAATATATTGATCAAACAGGAAGTAATCCACCAGCAGACCCCCCAAAATATATTGATCAAACAGGAAGTAATCCACCAGCAGACCCCCAAAATATATTGATCAAACAGGAAGTAATCCACCAGCAGACCCCCAAAATATATTGATCAAACACGAAGTTATCCACCAGCGGACCCCAAAATATATTGATCAAACAGGAAGTAATCCACCAACAGACCCCCAAAATATATTGATCAAACAGGGAGTTATCCACNACCCTACACTAGTCGGGGGAAATCTCAAAATATCAGGAACGAGGAAATGGTATAATTCTATAAATACTAAGTCAGCACTTGTGTGAAAATCACGGTCACTTTAATATTCCCATACTTCCCCTGTACTTAATGTACAAAATAAAAACAAATAGAGGAAAACGGATGTTGAGTGGTATACAAGTGTTTCCTGTGTAATATTGTACAGTAATTTAAATTTTTTTTCTTTCTTCTTACATTTTGCTTTTCTAAACAAGAATACTGACCAAGTCAAACAAGATGTGTTTGTGAAACACTACATATGCCCCTAGATTCTACAGTAAAACATATGAAAATACCCAATTTTGCCCCTTTTTGACCTCTGTGACCTTGAACTTTGACCTGACCTAAATTTTTTTTGCATATTAATGTTCCTCTTGACTAGACCTATACACTTGCCAAGTATGTAAAATCTATCTTACATTGTTCAAAAGTTATAGCCAAGGTTAAAGTTTCGGATGCACAGACAGACACACAGACACACAGACAACCAGACACACAGACAGGACAAAAACAATATGACCCCGATCCTCGATCTGGGGGCATAAAAATGCCCCACAAAATAATTACATAGTATTGCTAAACATAAAGTTACTACTGAAGTAAAACCTGAAAATCATTTCAGTGACATTCATCATTTCCAAGGCTCAGACTTAATACCAAATTACGCTCAACTGTTACAAACCAAGAAATCTGGGAAAAAAATAATACGGTTTAGAATCAAAGTATAATTGAACAGTTAATCAACAGACAGACCCCCAAAATATATTGATCAAACAGGGAGTTATCCACAGACAAACCCCAAAAACAAATCAATCAAACAGAAAAAACAGCAGACAGATCCAAAAATACATTGATTAAACAGGAAGTAATCCAAAGACAGATCCTAAACATAGGTAATCAACGATTACAAAGTTCACCTCATTATGGCACATTGTCAGAGATGCATGCACATGCAAGTTTACATGATGATGACTGATATCTGAAATCTTCAGTAAATTTTGATGTAAGTCAATCAATCAGAAAATATAGGTCAACATGACCTAATTTTGCCTGGATGCTGACCTTCCGTCAGAGATGCATGCATATACAAGGTTACATGATCCTAACATGTATAGTGACTGAGATCAGAATGCATCCTTAACATGAATGTAAGTCGTTCAATCGGAAAATATAGGTCAAAGTGACCTCATTTTGCCTGGATACTGACCAACCATCAAAGATGCATGCATATATGCAAGGTTACATGATCCTACCATGTATAGTGACTGAGATCTGAACGCGGACGTCAACTTGAATGTAAGTCATTCAAGCGGAAAATATAGGTCAAAGTGACCTAATTTTGCCTGGATGCTTACCTACCATCAGAGATGCATGCATATGCAAGGTTACATGATCCTACCATGTATAGTGACTGAGATCTGAACTCGGACGTCAACTTGAATGTAAGTCATTCAAGCAGAAAATATAGGTCAAAGTGACCAAATTTTGCCTGGATGCTGACCAACCATCAGAGATGCATGCATATGCAAGGTTACATGAACCTACCATGTATCAGTCTGTGCCTTTAGCCACTAGCCCTACGCCCGAGACTAGTAAAATCAGTCTCGGGCTAGTAAAAATTTGAAGTCACTAGCCCGGTGGGCTAGTTAAAATTGTACCTTAATAACACAGAATCTTCTATAAGGGCTAGTGAAATTGAGTTCGGGCTAGTACAACACAGGACCTTACTAGCCCCTTCGGGCTAGTGAATGAAAAAGTTTTTGGCACAGACTGTGTATAGTGACTGAGATCTGAACTCAGACGTAAGCTTGAATGTAAGTCGTTCAAGCGGAAAATATAGGTCAAAGTGACCTCATTTTGCCTGGATGCTGGCCTACCATCAGAGATGCATGCATATGCAAGGTTACATGTTCCTACCATGTATAGTGACTGAGATCTGAACTCAGACGTAAACTTGAATGTAAGTCGTTCAAGCAGAAAATATAGGTCAAAGTGACCTAATTTTGTCTGGATGCTGACCTACTATCAGAGATGCATGCATATGCAAGGTTACATGATCCTACCATGTATAGTGACTGAGATCTGAACTCGGACATAAACTTGAATGTTAGTCATTCAAGCGGAAAATATAGGTCAAAGAGACCTAATTTTCTTGGAGGCCGTGAGATAGCCCAAGATGCATCTGTATACAAAGTTTGATAATCCTACCCTTCAAAGTTACCAAGATATATACCTAAATGCGGACGCGGACGCCGGGGGTACTCCAATAGTCCTCCTCAACTTCGTTGAGGCGAACTAAAAATATGTTGATCAAACAGGAAGTAATAAAAAGACAGATCTCCAAAACGTATTGATCAAACAGGAAGTTTTAGACCCCTAAAATCACCTACACAATCTAATCCCTCATTCCAAGTGTCTAAAAAATATTCTGAGAAATATAGATTCTAATATTGGTGAAAGAGCATTTTCCAGAAATCTAAAAAATCTTGCCTTGTCAACTGTGTTCAATTATTGTTCTCACTCTAGTAATCTGCAGTCCTTTTCACATCTTATGATAAAAATTAGTCGTAAGTCTTTAAAATTTCATACTGACTTACCGTTGAAATTTGTCGCAAGATTTTTTGTGAAAAGGGCTCCAGACATATGATTTCTGAGCCACCAGACTCCAGTGGACATCTTCCATTTCTTATCAACTCATCTTAATCATTATAAACCTATGTTGTACTTTATATTGATAGGAATTCCTGCTTTCTACGACATCTTTTTTGTCTTGTTCTTAAATATTTGATTATATTTCTCAGTATTTGCATGCCATATGAAGACAGACGAAAGCTGATTCCTTGTGCAGTATATCTCTACCATGCATAACTTTTCTTAAATGAGTAGCATATCAAAAAGCTTTTTGTCAACTGTTTTTTATTTGTATTTAGGCTGTGAAGTAATATGAACAAATTTGTCACCTCCAAACACAATTTTAACCTATAAGAGTGGGCCAAAAATCTGATATACATGTAAAAAGAGAAGCTTACACCTGTGCCAAGCTTGGAACAACAAACCAAAATTTGATAAAGATGGGTCTATAGGTCTATATGCTATTCTGGATACAATGCCAATGTCTGCGCCACAACATGGGACCCCAAAAAACTTTGCAATCATATAAAAATGATCTACAAAGGAAAAAAAATACTAGCAGAATAAACTGTAAGAGTTACACAAACAAACAACTCTATGCAGACAGCTAGCAAGAAGATAACCTCCCCCCCTGAAATCAAACACAGTGGTATAATCAAAATGTTTAGTTAGAACTTTGGCTTTGAATGTCTGATAAGAATTTTCAGTTAATTTTGATGCATGATTAATTTGTAGCAAATTTGTATGATGACAAATTACTTACTTTATATTCAGCATTTCTGCTTGTCTCATAATTATTGTTGACAACATCAGATGCAATCTTGGTTTCCGGTAACTGAACAGATATTTCTACTCCATAATTCTTCTGTAATCTCTTCCATTTTGAAACTGACTCCACCTTCCGAGCACGCTCCGGCTGGATTGCATTTTCTTTACTAATATTTTCAGATGATTTATTATTTTTTCCTTTATCAAGTTCGTCCAATGTATGTTGATATTTATTTGCTCTTTCTTCCAAGTTTTGGTCGAGGAAATATCCCTCTGAATAAAACTCCACATCATCATCAAAAGAATCATTCCCCTTTAATGTTGAGGATTTAGCTTCTAGCCTACGTAAGCCACTTGAAGTCAAAGTACTTTCTAAACTGCCAGTTCGACTTAAAGGAGGAGATTTCAAAATGTCTGCATCATCACCTACGTTATAGTGATCAGCACTCATCATTCGATTTACTTGAGATCTACGTTCTTTTGCAGAATCACTTGCAAACTCTGCTAAATATTCTTCATCAATACTCTTTTGTGAGTCCTCAGTATTCCAGATTCCGGAATCAGAATATGGCTCTTGTTTTCCATGATGACCACCATACACTGGAGATTCATTACTATCATACGAGTCTGTTGAAGTTTCCATCGATGTCAAGCTCCTTCCGTAATAATCAAAACTTGACCCACGACCAGTCCCAAAACTGGTACCAAATGATTGATAATTACCATTACCAGCTCTCTGTTGATCAAACATTTCTTCTTGTTCTGGTACATTTGTGAGGGATGAATAATTTCGTGACTTTGTTGCATGAAACCGTTTCCTTTTTTCCGAAGCATCTAGAGACTGGGATTTCACTAACTTATTTGACTTTGAATTCTGGTTTGCTTTTTCTTTACTATGTCGGTCGTAAAATCCTTGTTTTGCAAGATATTCTCGATTTTTGGGGTTTTGTAGCACACTTGGATGTTCGTCTGTTTTGTCACTAAGATTACTCAGACTTTTAGCACTAGACAAAAGGTTTAGAAACTTCATGCCATGCATAACAGAATTAAGCATATTGCCATAATTAGGATTACCTGTAACAACAAAAATAAACCAAACTAAAATATAATAGGTCAAACTAATAATAAAATATAGGTCAAGCTAATGTTAACTTAAAAACATAGGTTAAACTAATATTACCCGTAAAACACAGGTCAAACAAATGCTAATATAGAGGTCAAACAAATGCAAGTCCAACAAATATTATCATTAAAATATAGGTCAAACAAATGCTAAAATATGGTTCAAGCTACATTAACTTAAAATATAGGTTAAACTATTGTTACTATCAAAAAATAGTTAAAGATGCTAAAATATGGTTCAAGCTAATGTAAACCTGAAAATAAACATCAAACAAATGCCTAAAAGATGTAGAATTAATAGAGTCAAACTACTGTAAAAAAATGTGGTGAAAAAAGTTAAAACTTGTAAATATATTTCAAAGAGATGGGATGTTGTTTCCTTGACAATTTACCCCATTTCCTTTCATTTTCATAAAAAATATAACCCAAACTAAAATAATTAAAGTGTTATATACTGCAAGTAAGGAAAAAGATCATGTGAAGCCAGCGACCATAGCTCACTTAAGTTCTGCATACGGCCATAATGAAGATGTCAAGTCCATCCTCACTTTCACAGTGATCCCATTTTAAATATTGTTTGATTTTCAATTCTGAGAAACTATAAGCAAAACTAAAATTTGGAAACATTTCTAAGTTTCAAATTTCATCATATTCTTGTAACTTATAAATTTTTATATCAATAAACTTTTCAAATTTCCCTATGTGCAACCTGATGTTTCAGGTCCAAGTTCTCTTAAGAAAAAGCTAACAAAATTTCACCGCTTTCTCCACCTTCAACTTTTAGAAAAGTTGGATGATAATTAAGAATTTTTTTTTATTTACACACAGATTGAAATACCATAACTCCAGATGTAAAAAAAATTCAACATGTATAATACATGTACAAGGTCACTGACAAAGAACAACATAAAAACAAGAATATGTGTCTAACGGACACAATGCCCCGCCTCACACTTATTTTGCACAATGCTATATTTCATGATCATTCAAGCATGAATTTGGTAGCCGGGATAAATTTTTATTATGATTTTCGTTAAATTATACCCTAATGTGTATTTATGTAAAGTTTCATGATAATAGCATACATCCTTCACAGAAAAAACTTCAACCTAAGGGTAAGCCTCATACTCCCCCCCTTTTTATCCAAGATTGGTGAAGCATGAAGTTAATAGCCGGGACAAATTTTTATTATGATTTTTGTTTAATTATACCCTAACCAGTATTTATACAAAGTTTCATAATAATAGCAAAGATCCTTCACAGAAAAAAAAACTTCAACCTAAGGGTAAACCTCATACTACCACCTTTTTTCCATGATCAGTGAAGCTTGAAGTTGGTAGTATGGGTAAATTTTTATTATGATTTTTGTTTAATTATACCCTAATGTGTATTTATACAAAATTTCATGATAATAGCATACATCCTTCACAGAAAAAAAAACTTCAACCTAAGGGTAAACCTCATACTTCCCACCTTTTATTGAAGATCAGTGAAGCATGAAGTTGGTAGCCGGGATAAATTTGTATGATTTTTTGTTAAATTATACCCTAATGTGTATTTATACAAAGTTTCATGATGATAGCATACATCCTTCACAGAAAAAAACTTCAACCTAAGGGTAAACCTCATATCACCCCCCCCCCCTTTTTTCCATGATCAATGAAGCATGAAGTTGGTAGCCAGGATACATTTTTATTATGATTTTTGTTTAATTATATCCTAATGTGTATTTATACAAAGTTTCATGATAATAGCATACATCCTTCACAGAAAAAAAAACTTCAACCAAAGGGTAAACCTAACTTGGGACGGATGGACGGACAGACCCAAACACTATATGCCCCCCTACTATCGCTGGCGGGGCATATAAAGGTCCAACTATCTAACCATGCTTGTTCAGGACTAATTTTTCACCATGCACAAATCCTTTGGTGTACCCATTAATTTCTTACTGTTTAACAAATATGTAGAACTATACTTTCTTAAATCATTTGTCTATAATTTTACTGTTTGAACTGGCCTTTTACACTGCCAATATAAAAGGGAAAATTTGTATTTCACTGATGTAATTTCAAGGTCAACCATACATTCCAGAAAATGATACGATTCAAATAAAAGTACTTTAAAAGTAACACAGGTATTGCATATGATAAAACACAGAAATGAATATGGAAATCAGCATAATTCCACTTTCTGTCAAAAATAAAAACAGAAAAAATAAGAAAATCCATCAAAGTAATGAAGACTTTCACCCATGCAGTAAACTATATTTACAGGTAAATACAACCCAAAAAATTTTTGAAAAGCTTTGTACAAAAAATTGTATTTTTCTTTGGTTGTGTTAGCCTAGTGTTCATATGTGATTTGTAAAAAAAACATTGAAATTAGTTAATACATAACAAATTTGCCTGTATAAAGAAGGTGGTAATTGACATGGACACCACATGATGAGGGAATGTCAATTTAGTAAAATCAAAGTCCAACATCACTATGGAGAGAGCAGCTTACCTAGACAAGGAAAAATGTTAAACCTCACACATACTTTTTATATGTCAACTGTTGAAAATAGACTTGATGTTGATTTGAAGACCAAAAGTCATTGAAGGGGACTTTATTGCTGTTTAAAACAGACTTCTTGTGTTGATTACTTTATTCAGTTTTTCATTCAAATGAAATTTATCCTGTACTATGGAGACAAAAGCTCAGTCCATCAAAACTCAATGATTTTGAAATGACACTTCAAATACTGTGAAAGTACTATTGTTCGTGGGGTTCCAATTTTCGTGGATTTCGTGGTTCGCTTAAACCACGAAATTAAGTTTCCAACGAAATGCATTTTTCCATAGAGTTTTAATGTAGTGACTTTGAAACCACGAATTTAAGTACCCACGAAATAGTGATTTTTATAAAAACCACGAAAATTGATGTCCACGAATAAAAGTACTTCCACAGTAATCACTAATTCAAATTGTATCCTAGCATTTTTTTTTTGGTTGAAAAACTGATATGATGTATTTCAGTTTTATTGATTTAATTTTTTCATATGATTGCCAGTTAGTTTTTGTGGTGTACATCAAGGAATAGTGCTTCATCATGCAAATCACGCTTAAAATCAGGACCTTTCTCTGACAACCTTGCTATTTTAATAACATAGTTTTTTGGTGAGCTTCTTGGTGGAATCCGTAAAAAAGATAACCGTGCTTGAGGAGTATCGTCTTTTTATTTTGTCAGTTATGGTGTACTTGTTAATGTGAAAATTTTTCATATAAATGCACTACCAAAATTCAACACTTGGCTTTCTTTTTGTAAAAATTAAACTATTTTTCTGGCCATCTGTATATATTTTGCCAACATCTCCCGACTTTACTGGCCAAGTTTCTTACAATCAACTCATGTGCCCTATGATTGTTTATATGTTGTATTGTCTAATGGAGATTTCTCGATAACTGACGAACGAACGTAACTTTCCCTAACACTATGAAGAAATAAAAGTTACAAAAGAATTGTGAAAGGGAGAAATCATTATTTTAGTCTTGTATTAATTCACTAATTAAGTCCGATTGTCCATTTGAAAAGTACATGCCTTGTGATGCATGCGTCCTGCAGCAAGGTCTAGCGACTATTCATACACAAAATATCCCCTCCCGGTGCATTTGGGACAATGAAACTGTTGGTGTGGTTGAGAAGAGCGTGTAAGAACTTAATATTGTAAAGACGAATCATTATTTAGGTGACTGGCAATATTTGTTTCGACAATGGTTTTCAGAACCATATTTTTTATTCCCCTGCTTGAAAAGTAGGGGATCTATAGTGATAGGGTTGTCCGTCTGTCCGTGCGTCCATTTGTACTCCCGTCCGTTACAAACATGATACCCATTTCTTATCCACTACTCCTCATGAACCAATAATGTAGATGTGACCTCCTCTTTCGAAATTCGATTTTTTGGGGTTTCCCGTAGCAAGACATGAACTTAGCCATTACATACATGTAACAATGGCTATCCATCTCTTATCCTCTGGACATGCTGTGCCACTGAATAGATTTTCATGAAACCTGAACACGGCCTTTGTAACATAATGTAGATGTGGATGTGCACCTCCTATTTCAGAATTAAATTTGATATGATACATCGGCAAACGAATGCCGAAGCAAAAAGCCGGGCAAAAAGGGAAAACTCTAAAATCAAAAATCCAAAATTTTCTTGAATAAAATGGGATCGGGTATATGTTAGTGATCTTTGCTCACGGGTTTTCTTGTTTAGCTTAGAACGTTTGATTAAAAGTACCTAGTACATTGTTTATTTGTCTTTCAATTTTTGCAATTATATTGCCCTGATCTGATTGTTATTGACTCAAGACTTTTTTTATGTTGGATTTATTAGAAAACCTGGGATCTGCTCCGCTATTCGACTTACTTTTTTTTGGGTTCGATTTCATATCGCTGTTTCACCACGACTGGCCTTGTGTATTTTTATTTTGAGCTAGCATGTTCGCAAGTCTTCAACGTAGCGGTTTTACACACATACAGAAATATAACCACTGTCAATAATCGCATTTCACATGAAATAAAATTTAGTTGCATTTACATTTCAACCGATAACAAGAAAATTTCACACAACATCATTGCACATTTTCTAATTTGCCAATTTTATATCGTGACGTGCAATAAGTTATATACTTTGTGTTTTCTCGTTATTATAAGAAACTTTTTGACTGCTTAAAAATACAATCAATAAAATTTTAAAACAATATTTACATGTACAAGATTGCAAAAGAATGTATGATACAAGTGGCCGTAAAATACCCAAGTATGTAAAGATACTTTAAGCCTGTTTCAAAAGACAAAGCACAAGACATCGATGGCCTTCAAAACAATGGAATTCATAAAAAAAGGGATTCCAGCTTATTTTTGTCAGTTTTTGTCAATTCTCGCGAGACCGCTTTGTATGCCAAAATCAGAATTTGCATTAGTATTTAAATTTACAGGTGTGAAAAGCCAAATATTGTAACTGAATTCCATCATTTTATGCTGAGGGTGTGTTTAAAACAGGCCAATTTAAAGCGGCAAAAATGGTCCAAAACAAAGGTGAACATTGAAATTTTCTAAAGATTCGAAATTTCTAGGAAAAATATAGTTAAACAAACTTTGGATGTAAATATCTATTTTCATGTTTTCTATGAGAGAGTAAAAAAAACAAAAACAAAGAAAAAACTAAAAAGAAACAAAAACTAACTAAATAAAATTAAATAAAAATAAATAAATAAATATGTTTTTAATCCAACTTGATGACATTGTATGTTATGTGTATATTTATTTGTGTATTATTTTTTTTTTGGTTCCAGTCAAATTGTTCAAATGTACACGTTTTTCATTCCATTTTAAGCAGCAAAAAGTCATTGATAGTTGTTTTTTTTTTCATTTTATACTGAAAATACACGCGTCATGTAAATTTACACAAGTACAAATATTCACATGCCCCAAGGTCATGCAAAAAGGAAAGAGATCCCATAAACTAGAATGTGGTCCAAAAATTAAAATCTGTTGAGAGAACAACCATTTGATTTTCGAAGGGGCGATTTTGCAAAAAAAAAANAAAAAAAAATCGCGAAAATCTCCAACATATTCTTTATTTTCACCAAATAGATCAAATCATTTATTTGCATTTGCAACAACAACAAATATTCTCCAAATCAAGAGTTATATTATTTATTTCCATGACAAGTAGGATTAGAATATTAATTTTCATTAGCACAAAGATTTAACTATTTATTTAAAAAATCGCCAAACCCATCAACATCCCCGAAAATCAGATAGAATGGACATTAAACAAAAACGAAAAAGTACAAATTTTGCAGAAAACGTTATTTGTCAAAATAAAGCAAATTTTGAAAACGCTGAAAAGAATCAACTCTTATCAAGTTTTTGTCCTAGACCGTGTTCAGTCTTATATTTATGTGCTTCGATATTATACATATCTTGACTAAATACAGATGCTCTCTATAGATTGTATACGGTAATTGTCCAAAAATTTCCTTAAAAAAGTGAAGCGGATATTGTTTTTTTTTTCATTCACGTTCAAAACTTTAAAATGGAGCTAAATTCTGGGGCCAAAAGGTGGCCTAATCGTACCTTGTCTTTTGCTTCCCTTGTTTAATTTACACCATTTGTGCATTCAAATACAGTTTTTGTACATTAGTGCATATTTGCATAAAGAAATTCATATGTACGTAAAACTGAGCATGTGATAGAGCTTGAGTTAAATAACACAATTTGATTTTAAACTGAAATGAATAATAAAGGGTTACGCCGAGCGCAGCATTGATACGACCGCAGCATGTCGACCACTGAAATTTTAACAAAAGTAGTTCAAAGTTAATGTGGACACAGTAAAGAGATTGACACAATAATTAGATGGACACAAAAAGAAGCTTGACACAGTTATTAGCTAGGAACAAAATAGGGAAAAATTCAACCCTTTTGATCATTTATTGATGAAAAAAACGTAAGAGCTATGCAAAATATGTACTATCAACTAAAACTTTACATCCATAGAAATTCAAAAAAAAAAAAAAATTCCATCGAAATCTGATGAAAAATAAATTTTGACATATTAAGAAAAATTGCAATTTTTGCCCCTTTGGCCCCTTGTAGCATGGAAACGGTAAGAGCCACGCCAAATCCGTTGCCATACCCCTGAAAGCTTAGATCAAGAGGAATTAATCCAAAGAAAAAAATCCCATCGAAATCCGATGAAAAATAAAGATTTGACATATTTAGAAAAATTGCAATTTTGGCCCCTGTGACCCCTTGTAGCTCGGAAACCTTAAGATCTACACAAAATCCGTTGACATATTTCTGACAGCTTATATCAAGACGAATCCAAAGAAAAAAATCCCATCGAAATCCGATGAAAAATAAAAATTCTACATAATTCGCAAATTCGCAATTTTGGCCCCGTTCGGCCCTCATAGCTGGGAAAGGAAACAAGTTATCAAATATCTAATAGCTGAGCGCCATATTAATTTTTCACAAGGAATCCATTAAAAAAAACTGCATCAAAATCGGACTTAAAATAAAAAAA
>MJUU01045996.1:135833-150352 GCA_002080025.1 Modiolus philippinarum | reverse complement strand
CATTATAAGTATATATTTTTTTCAGACAACTTGAACCCATGACACATAAGCATTTTAAAGTATCACTTGTATCGTAAAATGTTGAAGACATTACGAGAATCAACCTCTTAGCGTAATTTTTTTTATACAGAAGCTGGGACTAATATATTTTTTTTTGTAATGAACTTTATTGGCAGAAGCAAATATTTAGCAAACGAGCAGATAAATTATTTACAACTTTACAAATATAGCATCAACACTATTAAATTAAATATATATTATTGGAGATTGATTTGAGGTATCCTAGACATAACTAACCCGAAGTTTGAGCGGACTCAGCTACTGAAAAGGAGTCCAGAAACAAACAGGGTCTAGGCTAATTTGTCATATTTTGTCAAACTTCTGTACGAAATAAAAACAGTTCTAACACCGGATATAATCTCTTCAGAATCCCAGTTTTGTGCCGGTGAACGACACTTTTTACAATATGTGGTCCTCGCAGAAACGTATAATACTGAATGAACTGCATCTGTCTTTTAAATTTTATCCAGTATCCGTCATTTATTTAATATCAGTGAAGTAATTTAAATTTAATAGATTTTTGTATCGTGTTATAAGCGATTTAAAAAAAAAAGATAGGCGTGTGCCTTTTTTACCTGTAATTAGTGCAGCACACGCCACATTTACCTTTAGGGCATGTCACAGGTAAAATTTGATAAGGGACATGATCATGTTTATTTGGTTGTTAATTAACCTCTGATGATTACATCACTACAAAGGTATTAATTTTTCTACACTGGAACACAGAAGCACGCGCGCGTGTGTGTGCACAAATTTATTTCTTCCTAGATTGTTTTGAGGATAATAATAGAAAATGTTGTTTTTTTTGTTATTTTGATCTACTTTTCTGGAATCTTTTTGCATCATCAACAGCCAATTTTATTTCACAGTAAATTTGGAATTTAGTTATTCTACGAAGAAGTTATGTTTAAAGAAACAATAAGATTTAAACAAAGGGTAACACGCTTGTCCTTGTTTTTCTGCAGTAATTAGTTATTTAATGATGTCACTCGAACGCTTTAAATAACGATAAAAACAGTGGTATGATTGTTTTTTAAAATGACCGAGATCTAGCCAGGTGACGTCACTCAGCTAAAATTTCTAGTAGAAATGAATAAAAAATATCGTTTTTCTCCTTAACCCGTGCAAATTTTTACTTAAAACCTGGTCAACATTTTCACAATGTTACCAAGAGTAAATTAAGGTCTTATTCAAAATTTAGTGAATTTTCCCTTTAATAGAATAGGAATATGCCGAAAATATTCAATATCATGCATGGTTCCCCAATAAAAGTGACATATTTTATCAAATTTAACTATTATAATACATTGAAAATCATTAGGCCAACATTCCCATATGAATTAGATTTTTGTCACATATGCAAGAATTATGTGCAATTTTAAACTCCCGTACCACCTTGAATAGACATAATTATATATATATTACACCACAAGATCCTGTTCATTGCCATATTTTCTCTAATGATATGTGAAGTTTAAACCGGTTTTGACACATTAGATAAATTTATATTTAAGGCCACACCAATTTGATTTATAGTTCTTTGGATTTTTTCAGTGAAAAATTGGGGCGAGCGAGCGAAATTTTTTTGATAATTTTATTTTCGGGAAACGGATGATTTTTGAGGCGAATGCAATTTTTAGGAGCGAGCGATTTTTTTAACTTATTTTTTTCTTCTAAAACCAGTTTCATCGAGCGAAATAAAATATGTTTTTTGGAGGATACCGAGTTCAATAATAGTAGGTGATGCTTGAACTAACATGCAATTGGCTTTTAACTTGTAATTTGGTTCATCAAAACCTTCAAACATATTTTCATGTTTTTTCTCATCATTTGAGAGTTCTTTTTCAAGGGAAGGCCAAGGGGTGTCACTTGAAAGATCTTATGAAGAGGGGGGTATGCTTTGATGAATTACCCAGTATCAAAATGGAAATATGATTTAGAAAGATGTTCCGGTGTACTCGATTCTTCATTCCATACAATTATCATATCAACAGCATTGTCAGAATATGATGGATAGAGCTAATGTATTGCCTCTTACCTTCTGGCTATTTCATTTAAATTGGACAAAAATTTATTGGTCCAAAAATATACCTTCAGAATGCAGAGTTAAAAATTGGTCATGTACATTTGCTTAAAGGAATTTGTTAAATTGTTAAATGTGGTTATNGGACAGATAGAGGGACTAACGGCAGGATGGACATAGACAGACTAGGCACATGGACAGATAGAGGGACTAACTGGAGGATGGACATTGACAAACAAGGCACATGGACGGATAGAGGGACTAACGGCAGGATGGACATAGACAGACAAGGCACACGGACAGATAGAGGGACTAACGGGAGGATGGACATAGACAGACAAGGCACACGGACAAATAGAGTGACTAACAGGAGGATGGACATAGACAGACAAGGCACACGGACAGATAGAGGGACTAACAGCAGGATGGACATAGACAGACAAGGCACACGGACAGATAGAGGGGCTAACGGGAGGATGGACATAGACAGACAAGGCACACGGACAGATAGAGGGACTAACAGAAGGATGGACATAGACAGATAAGGCACACGGACAGATCGAGGGACTAACAGCAGCATGGACATAGACAGACAAGGCACACGGACAGATAGAGGGACTAACGGCAGGATGGACATAGACAGACAAGGTACATGGACGGATAGAGGGACTAACAGGAGGATGGACATAGACAGACAAGGCACACGGACGGATAGAGGGACTAACGGGAGGATGGACATAAGACAAGGCACACGGACAGATAGAGGGACTAACGGCAGGATGGACATAGACAGACAAGGCACATTGACAGATAGAGGGACTAACGGGAGGATGGACATAGACAGACAAGGCACATGGACAGGTAGAGGGACTAACGGCAGGACGGACATAGACAGACAAGGCACACGGACAGATAGAGGGACTAACGGCAGGATGGACATAGACAGACAAGGCACACAGACAGATAGAGGGACTAACAGCAGGATTGACATAAACAGACAAGGCACACGGACAGATAGAGGGACTAACGGCAGGATGGACATAGACAGACAAGGCACAAAGACAGATAGAGGGACTAACAGGAGGATGGACATAGACAGACAAGGCACATGGACAGATAGAGGGACTAACGGCAGGATGGACATAGACAGACAAGGCACATGGACAGATAGAGGGACTAACGGCAGGATGGACATAGACAGACAAGGCACATGGAAGGATAGCGGGACTAACGGCAGGATGGACATAGACAGATGGAGTCAAGCGACTCCTAGACCTACTTTATCTGTAAGTGACACTGGTAAAAAGAAGATTGTTGTAAAATTTGTATTCTTACATTAGGAAAATGTGTACCTTTGGTATGTATATTCACTGTTATGTACTGAATCCTTATATTGTGTCTATGTCAAAAGAAATTTAGTTAAGCCTACCTTATATTTCATAAAGATTCATCAACCGGAATGTAAGTTATTGACCAAAAACAATAGTGTCTACAGACAATGACAACAATGAAAACTGAGCAATTGTTTTGTGGTCATATAAAAACTAAAAGGGGTTACCTCTTATGTAATTAGCTCAGTTATTTAAGAAAGGGAGATACAAAAAGTAATGAAGTAACATTATACATAACATACCTGGATGTTTTCTCATATGACTGTGCTGAAAATAGAAAGAAAAATCCAGTTAAAAATCAAATCAAAGAAAGATAACTCTGATATTAATGCTTCCCATCAGGTTTCGATTCACTCACAATCTAAAAATGGTATCTGTTTAATTGACCTGAAATAAAAATTGGGGTTCACTTTACTCTTCTTGGTGTAAATTGGGTCTTAAAAAAGGTGAGACATAAGATACACACTTATGACAACAACAAGGACAGCACCATACCATTATACATCCTTAAATTTTTTCAGTCATATAAATATGTGAAGTGAAAACACAGCAGATTTGAAACTATTTTTTATGATACAGTCATATGAACTGAAGTTTTCTGATAAATATCAGAAAGATTAGCTGTTTGGTTACAGAGAAAATTATGATAAAAATTATTTATATACATTCTAGATGACAATGAAGTGAAAAGCATATGCAAATATTCAATCATTTGGAAAACTGGGATATGATTTTCCTACAAACAATACTTGAAAATTTAGGAACAAAACCAAACCTCTCCAGACTTAACATTGATTCTGTATTGAAAACATGTTCAAACAAGATGCGTTTGTGAAACATTATATATGCCCCAGATTCTACAGTAAAATATATGAAAATACCCATTTTAACCCCTTTTTGACCTCTGTGACCTTGACCTTTGACCTAAATTTTTTGGCATATTTATGTTCCTCTTGACTAGACCTATACACTTGCCAAGTATTAAAAGTCTATCTTACATAGTTCAAAAGTTGTTTATTACCATAAAAACATCCATTTCAATCCCTTTATTATGAAACAGATGAAGCCCCTTTGGGCCTCTTGTTTATTGAAATTGTTTTAATTGATAAATGTATCTATTTTAACATTCTATAAGAAACCTACAGAAAAACACTGCTGACAAAAAATTTAAGAATTCATTTTTTTTCCATTTGGCCCCTTTGGGCCTCTTGTTTTTCAAGAACGGTAAGCACTACCTCAAATCTGTTGGCATGCTACAGTTGCACAATTTTATTAGCAACAACATAAAGCAAACCCCGTCTCAATAGTAAAAATAATAAAAATTATACCGTCAAATATTGGAAAACAGCCAATTTTACCCCTTTTTAACCTCTGTGACCTTGACCTTTGATCTAACCTAATTCTTCTTTTAAATTTATGTTCCTCTTGACTAGATCTATACACTTGCCTTGTATGAAAGTCTATCTTACATAGTTCAAACATATTGCCAAGTTTAAAGTTTCAGACAAACAGACAAACACACACAGACAGGATAAAAACAATATGCCCCTCTCCCCCCTGATCCTCAATCTGGGGTCATAAAAAGAGCTGTCGCTGTACGGCAACGATTTATAGCCCACTCATTTCACCTTGAATCAATATGCTAAGTGCAAAATCAAGTGTGAGTGGACACAATACAGGTGTGGACACAGTACAACATGACACAATACAAGTATGGACACAATACAGGTGTGGACACAGTACAAGTGCAGACACAGTACAAGTGCAGACACAGTACAAGTATGGACATAATACAATCCTTAACAAATAAACAGAATGTAGTAACCAACATGAAAATCAATCCAACAATTGAAATGACTGTGCAAAGCTTGTGACAAAATGACATAAATTTCACTATTGTGACCAATACAGTAAAATTTCAGTCTCCCCAAACAGGAAGTTGATTTTGCAGAGCAATCAAAATTGCTTACAATTCACAACTCATTGAAACAAACAAGCATAACATATTTCATATGAATCTATTCAAGGAGAGACAAGAGGTTTTTTTATGAAAATTTCTGACACTATTCTGACCATTTCAGTAAAAAAATTCAAAGTTTACAGTTTGCATTTTTCTGGTTGAGTTTAGATAGTCTTCTGGTTTAGTCAGGACCCAGTTTAGATAGTCTTCTAGTTAAGTCAGGGTCCAATATAGAAAGTTTTTTTTTTTATTTGTCGGGCCAAATTTAGAAAAAAAAATTTTTTATTTGGTCAGGGTCCAGTTTAGATAGTCTTTTGGTTTAGTCAGGGTCCAGTTTAGATAGTCTTTTGGTTTAGTCAGGGTCCAGTTTAGATAGTCTTTTTAGTTTAGTCAGGGTCCAGTTTAGATAGTCTTCTGGCTTAGACAGGGTTCAGTTTAAATAGTTTTCTGGTTTAGTCAAGGTCCAATTTAAATAGTCTTCTGGTTTAGTCAAGGTCCAGTTAAGAAAGTTTTTTGGTTCAGTCAGGGTCCAGTTTAGATAGTCTTCTGATTTAGCCAGGGTTCAGTTTAGATAGTCTTCTGGTTTACTCAAGGTCCAATTTAAATAATCTTCTGGTTTAGCCAAGGTCCAGTTTAGAAGTTTTTTTGGTATAGTCAGGGTCCAGTTTAGAAAGTTTTTTGGTTCAGTCAGGCCCAGTTCAGATAGTCTTCTGGTTTAGTCAGGGTCCAGTTTAGAAAGTTTTTTGGTTCAATCTGGGTCTTTTTTAGATATTCTTCTGGTTTAGATGGGGTCCAATTATGATAGTCTTCTGGTTTAGTCAGTGTCCAGTTTAGACAGTCTTCTGGTTTGGTTAGGTTCCAGTTTAGAAAGTTTTTTGGTTCAGTCAGGGTCCAGTTTAGATATTCTTCTGTTTTAGATAGGGTTCAATTAAGATAGTCTTTTGGTTTAGTCAGGGTCAAGTCTAAATAGTCTTCTGGTCTAGACAGGGTCCAGTTTAGAAACTTTTTGATCAGTCAGGGTCAAGTTTCGATAGTCTTCTGGTTTAGACAGGGTCCTCTGTAGAAAGTTTTTTGGTTCAGTCAGGGTCAAGTTTCTGTAGTTTTCTGGTTCAGTCAGGGTCCAGTTCAGATAGTCTCCCGGTTTAGTCAGGGTCCAGTTTTAGAAAGTTTTTAGGTTCAGTCTGGGTCTTGTTAAGATAGTCTTCTGGTTTAGACAGGGCCCAGATCTGATAGTCTTCTGGTTTAGTCAGGGTCCAGTTTATACAGTCTTCTGGTTTAGTCTGGGTCCAGTTTAGATAGTCTTCTGGTTTAGTCAGGGTCCAGTTTGGAAAGTTTTTTTGGTTCAGTCTGGGTCTTGTTTAGATAGTCTTCTGGTTTAGACAGGGCCCAGTTTAGATAGGCTTCTGGTTTAGTCAGGGTCCAGTTTAGAAAGTTTTTTGGTTCAGTCTGGGTCCAGTTTAGATAGTCTTCTGGTTTAGATAGGGTCCAATTAAGATAGTCTTCTGGTTTAGTCAGGGTCCAGTTTAGACAGTCTTCTGGTTTAGTCAGGGTCCAGTTTAGACAGTCTTCTGGTTTGGTTAGGTTCCAGTTTAGAAAGTTTTTTGGTTCAGTCAGGGTCCAGTTTAGATATTCTTCTGTTTTAGATAGGGTCCAATTAAGATAGTCTTTTGGTTTAGTCCGGGTCAAGTTTAAATAGTCTTCTGGTCTAGACAGGGTCCAGTTAAGAAACTTTTTTGGTTCAGTCAGGGTCAAGTTTCGATAATCTTCTGGTTTAGACAGGGTCCTCTTTAGAAAGTTTTTTCGTTCAGTCAGGGTCAAGTTTTCGAAGTCTTCTGGTTCAGTCAGGGTCCAGTTTAGATAGTCTTCTGGTTTAGTCAGGGTCCAGTTTTAGAAAGTTTTTAGGTTCAGTCAGGGTCTTGTTTAGATAGTCTTCTGGTTTAGACAGGGCCCAGTTCTGATAGTCTTCTGGTTTAGTCAGGGTCCAGTTTATATAGTCTTCTGGTTTAGTCAGGGTCAAGTTTAGATAGTCTTCTGGTTTAGTCAGAGTCCAGTTTAGAAAGTTTTTTTGGTTCAGTCTGGGTCTTGTTTAGATAGTCTTCTTGTTTAGACAGGGCCCAGTTTAGATAGTCCTCTGGTTTAGTCAGGGTCCGTTAAGATAGTCTTCTGGTTTAGTCAGGGCCAAGTTGAGACAGTTTTGTGGTTTAGTAAGGGTCCAGTTTAGACAGATTTCTCCTAAATAAGAATTCAGTAAAGACAGGTTATTGTTTAGTCAGGATACAATTTAGACAAGTTTATGGTTAGTTAGGGATAGATTAAAACAGGTGTATGTTTTTCTGTAAAACTGATATGATGTTGACAAAGAGATTTCCGATTTATTGGTTAACTTTTTCATGTGGTCACAGAGTTCGTTTACGTGGTATTTATCACTGAATAGGAGATCATCATACAAATTACACCTGAAAATATAACTATCATCCACGACATCACTATTTTCATGGCTGTTTCTATAGATAGAAATTCACTTTTGGTAAGCCTGTCCTATATTCAACTATTTTGACAGAGAAAGGAATTTTGTGACCCTACATCATTAAAACAGAAACCTCATTGTTTAAAACATTTCATTTTGTAGAAAATTATATGGATATGTTTTGATAATACTGCAATTGAAAGAAGATTATCATACTGTTTTTCTGTACCTTTGACATAGTGTCTATAGTATTAAATCATAAATGATTGATTTTTCAATTGGTCATATTCATATTTTAAAACATTAAAATAGCTAAAATCATTCTTTTTTTGGCACTTTGATATTCAGCTCTATTTGATGTACTTGTATGAAAAATTTAATTGAAATCAGGAAAAATTCCTATACATGTACTTATTACCTTAAGACAGGTTTCAGCTATTGTAGATGTTTCCTGTTGTCCCTTTTATTTCATTTCTGTATTGATTCTGTGTACGGATGTTCGCTGGTCAATTTTAAAATAACAAGGATTTTAATTAAATGTGATTTTTTCTTGGAAAATTGACAAAGAAGTAATTTAAGCCAAAAAAATCAATAGGTTACAGAGGCAATTTTTGAGATTCATGTGTTTCAAAAAATGGTGGGAAACCGAACTCCTCTGCATTTTTCATAGCTTCAACATGAGAAATGTTTATCCAAAAATGAATGTGACAAAATAACACCAACTGAATAAAATTTTGTCAGAAGGCTTAGATAGATGTATAAAATGAAATTATGGAAAAAAATTTGGGGGTCATCAGCCAAAAAATAATTAAGCTTTTAAATGGTTAAAGCAAGAGAAATCCGAAAATCTGACAGAAATACATAAATGTGACCAGCTAACATCCTTAAGACAGGGTTCATTGTATCATATATTTTATTATTTACACTTCAAAGTTGAAACCTATTTTTGGTTGATTAGAAATCCAGTTTCACACTGTATTTCACAGACAAACTTGTTACCAGATAACATAACTAACCTTCAGTTCCTAATGGTATTGTTTCTTCCAATTCCTTCTGATCCTCACAATTTTCCTGTCTGCTTCTAAATCAAATAAAAAAGTTTCTATAAAACAATTTTTTATAAAATGTAAAATGTTTTGATATCCATGTGCACAGAAGGATATGAATGTAGTACATTGAATCAGGGTACATTTGGGCATTTTGAAATTATAGATTTCCTTTGTTTGGGTTCTAGTGCTGCTGATGAGGAATTAATTTCCGAAATGGCCATACAGCCCATTAAAATTACATGTATTGCAGTTGGAGTTAACATATGTGTTATGGTCTCATGTTCATTTACTCCATATCCGTTCATAAAATATGTATTGACCAAAAATGTATATGATACAGTATTCACTGTACACAACAACAAGGTAATCAAACAATTTACAGTCAAAATAAATACAAAGGCAAATTTATTTCATGAAATTCATGCAAATTGTTCATTTCACATGAAAGTCCATAAATTTCCATTTTGCATCAGGAATTCACATGAATTTTCTACGCCAATCTTATATATTTAATCATAGTGCTGTTTTCCTGTAAATTTCACATGAAATATTAAATTTTTGTTCCAAAAGTGACATGAGTGTACAATTTTTTATGAAAAAAAAATAAGCATAATTCTTGTCAAAAAATTTACATGACACTCACATTTTTGCTGAAATCACATTTGAAATTCATGTTATTGAAATTTGTTGTAATCCTTTTTTTCAAAAAAGAAAAAAATAATAATAATTTCCCTACCTACCAACACCTGGTTGGGCAGAGTCGGGTTTGGGGAAACAAACAATAATTTAATTTTGGCATTATTTCATGAATTTTGAAAGCCTAAAGTTCAATAACTTGTCGAAAAAATTGATGAATATAAAAAACTTAAACCTGATCTGTATAACCAAATACAAAATATCAATTTAATATCTCAAGACATCTTAGAAAACTGCTGGTTATGGAATGACTGAAAAACAGAATAACAGAGAAGAGTAAAACTATATGCACCATTCCTTGAGTTGCAGGGACATACAAATTTGGACTGTAGTACATTATATCAATTTTGTATGATTGTATTTACTCTTTGAATTTCAGCCTTAGTCTTTGCATTAATTCATAGTAATTAGCCATATTTTTTCAATATACAATAATTTCAACAATTAGCAGTACATTGCAATTTTTAATCAAACAGAAATCTTAACCTTACCATATAAAATTTACTCCATATATTGACTGACCCTAGACACATATATATAGATTTATATCCTGTACATTACTTAACACTGACAACAGTTCCTGGTAACTTAATAACATTTGCTTTAAATCCTTTATACATTTTTGCAAAAGAATTTAAGTATTTAAAACATAGTATGATACTTTTACTAAAGACATTTTACAAATAGAAAAAAGAAGGGAAATGGGGAATGTGTCAAAGAGACAACGACCCAAAGGGGAGTAATAACAAAGCATATATAGTGGTACATAGGATACTAAAGATAATCAGCGTCCAGAGATATGGCAAAAACTTGAAACATTAAACCAATGACACAAAAGAAACCTAGAACATTTATAAAACTTAAACAGTCATATTGTGAACTCTCATAAAAAAACAAAGTTTATATGATGATAGGAGGCCTCAATTCTAAAGTTTTGTTACATATCTGTATGGTAACTCATTAACACAATACACAATGTACTATTTGTTTTCAGTACAGTAAAGAACTCACTAGTACTTTCATGGATAAAGTATTTATTGCTAAGAACATAGGTTTCTGTGTTCATGCTAATATCCCTACCAAGTGGCATTACATCTTCACTACAGAACAAGAACAAAAGGTTTGTCATTTGAAGAAAAGTAATCAGGGAATTCAGAACAAATGCCATGTGGATTTTCCTAGTTTCTGTATGTCACAGATTTTGGATAAGATACCTCTACCAAGGTACTAGACACTGGCAATTATACTGACATAAACTTACACATTTTTATTCATATCTGTTTCATCTTCGCCAATTATCACTATTTCAACCTTTCCATTTATTTCTGTTTTTCCTGGATCTTCCCCATTCTCAACAACATCCATTGGTTGTCTACTGTAATTATCTCCCTTTGTTTCAGCACTAGGATCTTCATGACTCTTTTCAATGCCATTCACACCTGAAAGTATATAGGGATTTACATGTGCTGTGGACATCAAATAATGCTATCAGGAAATTATAACTTTGCAGAGAAATAAATTATGAGTAACAGAGAAATTCAAATCATGATCTTAATATTGAGTTATTTGTTAATGTTGATGTGTAAAAAGAGCATTGTTTAATAGCTGTGCCCCATAAAATGATTCATGGCTGATAAAAGATGTAATATGCAAAATACTATGTAATAATCCATATCTATCAAATATTTTGAAAAAAAAGAGTGGACCCTAATAGAAATTGTCTCGCCCATCTCTTCCATGAAAAATTAACTGATCTAATCAGAAAAAACAGAACATGTCCACTAGACTGTGAAATTTGGATCACTGACAAAAGCCAAGTATCAGGCCATTACGTATTACCCAAAACCAACCTTTATACAAAATATCATAAATACTGAGGGCTGTTCCAGAAATAATTGTATTGGGGAAGGGGTGTCGGAAGGCACTTTTAAAAAGGACCCATCATGCATACAATTTTAATTCCTTAGTCTCATTGTTTCTTTAATAAAAGTCTCCAATATACCAACAAATCTATCAAATTTAAATCCGACCACACATACAATTATTTCTGGAACAGCCCTGAGAAACTAAGAAGCTCACTAGACTAAGAAATTGAGGTCAAGCTAACTGCCAGTCTGACATGTTCTAACCTAGATGAAACTACATTCCAAATAACATTGACTGACCACTTGAAGTTGTTGAGAAACTAACCTAATCAAAGAAACTTAACGTGGACACTCGGCCGTAAAATTGAAGTCAAGGACAAAAGTCATATGCCAGACTGACATGTAATACCAAAGACCAACCCACATACTTAATATTACTGACCTACCACTTACAGTTATTGATAAATGAATCTAAGCAAAGAAACTTAACATGGTCACTTGTCATTGCAATTGAGGCCAAAGGTCAAATGATTTTACATCCCTTGGATAGCACTTGAATTAAAACTACTACAGGAACAAATATGATGTTCCTCAAAGGGTTTTCAAAATATTCTGCATTTAGTCAAACTAAACACCATTGCTGTCATACTTTGCATACGTATGTCTCCATTTCTGTGACTTAACTCATGTCGAGACAAAAATACAGTTATTTTGAATACTATAGTATCTGATAGATGTTCATAAATAACTAAATACCAAACTTACTGCAAATTTAATTTCTGCATACGGCCATTTCGTAGTTTGATAACAGAGGAAATATTTACCGTCACTGGAAATTTCATTAAATCGATCGTATGTTTATGCTGCAGCTATATGATGAAGGTGAAGAAGTTTGGGACAAACAACAACTCTTGATTTCCAACTGTAATATGATTTGCTTTAGATGAATTTTCATTGAAATTTTTCAATCCTTACTATAGACCTGTGCACTGTTTGGACTTAAAGACAAAGTAATAAAGCTGGGGAGCAAATGACTCGCTTTTTTTTAATGGGAGACCAACACAGGTACAACAAGAGGTCAGAGAATACCAACACAAACCAAACAAAGTTGTTAACTTAAATAGAAATAATACAAGAAACCTATCTAGACAATACCCATTTGAAACTACCATAGTGGACCTAATAAGCACCCAGGGCGCTAATTAAATTGAAACTTTTCTTTGTTTTAACAGGTGTTCATGCAATTTACATAAGATCCCGACATTTTGATATTTATTGATATCCCTACATGTTTTCTAGGAAAATTATGACTTATTGCAATAGAATAATTAAAAACAACAACTGTAGTAATTTTAAATTTGTGTTCTTTTTCCATAACTCCTGTCTCTTCATTACTTGATAAATAGTGTTCTAAATTAAAAGTATGTTGTATCTATTCAGTGATTAAAATTTGATTTTAGATTTCTCCCGGTAAAATGGAATTGTAGAGAAATAAATTTATTTCATGTAAAGACACAAATATCATGAACATAAAGGTTTAACTTAGTATTGATTACATTTCATATAAATTTCTAATATCAGATGATCATCTCTCTGCATATAAATTGCTGGAAGGTGTTTTGGAAGTCACAACTGCCCCAACCATCCATTAAATATTAATACTTTACCATTATAGATTGTAAAGGCCTCTTGAAGCTCCATAAAATCTGTATTCTGCTGTTTCCCATTTTGTCCAGCCCACACAACTGCTGGACTGCTTGACAGCACAATTTTCTCTTTTACATCTGCAGATACTCCATGACCTGTGTCATTACTGGGACAGAAAGAGTTATCTCCCTTCTTTTCAGGAGATAGTGTTTTGTCTTCTCCTGAAATCTGAACTTCACCTTCATTTGTTCCATTTGCAGTTCTTATTTTGGTCTCCTTCATAGAGTTTCTACTAAAAATATCCCTACAACTCCTCACTTTTGACAAGACAAATTCTTTTCCTTTTACAACAGCGCCTTTTACTTTGTTCTTGGATGACCTCTGACCTTTGACCTTTACAGGAGAGTTGTTTGGACTGTCTTTGACACAGAAGTCATACTGACTGTCCCATTCATTCAGGATATCATCAGTGAGTTGTCTCCCTTGAGTTTCTACGGTTGGTAGACTCTGACACCTGTCTGTAAGAGTCACATGATCAACTGTGTTCAAGTTCAGTGATTCTCGTTTATGCCAAATGTCAAGGTCACTTTCATCCCACTGTAGATCTTCAACTTGGACAGCTAGTTCTGGATTGGTTGCTGTAAAATATAGGCATCATTCATTAATAATTTGAAAGAAAACATGAAGCATTCATACATAATGTTGCCTTGAATGTCAGGAGTTTTGTACATAGGTTACTATTGCATAACAAAGGCTCTCAAGAGCCTGTATCGCTCACCTGGATCCTGCAGCACTATAATTCCAAATTGATGGTCCATCTTTGGTAGTGTATGTACATAAAAATCAGAAACTTTTTATAAAATTTAATTACAATTGTTCAAGCAGTTTCAGAGAAGATTTTTGAATGCAGTTTCCAAACTTAAGGGACCTATGTTAATCTACGTTCCATGCTGGCAGCTATTTAACATAAAACTTTGAAGAGGGTCACATAAGTACTATCATATCAAAATTCTGCTGAAATCGTTCAAGCAGTTTCAGAGGAGAAGATGTTTTTATGCATTTCCCACTGGGTCCAATGTTAAACTGAGTTTTGCTACTGGAGGCCATGTCCGAAGACAGATCAGCACCAAAGTAACAAGCTAGGTCAAAATCTCACAAGTTTCATTTATGCAATGTTTAAATTGAATCCATTCAATGGTTTTCCATGGTATCTTTGTATGCATTTCCCCATAGGGTCCAATTTATTGCTTGCAGCTATGTTGTATGATGGATCAGAACTGAAGTAGCAACACTTGGTCAGCTTCTCATAAACAAAGTTTGGATTAAATCTATTAAGCAGTTCTCTAGAAGAAGATCTTTTG
>MJUU01045996.1:108301-125703 GCA_002080025.1 Modiolus philippinarum | reverse complement strand
TACAAACAAAGGGATTGGATAAAAGGCTATGCCTATATTAATCCTCTCCCAACAAGATGGACAATGTGTGTAATTTTCAAAATATGTACATAAAATGTCAAATAGATCAAGTTGCACCACAGTGGGTCAAGAAAAAATATTACAAGTAATATATTAATAATTTCATTTTTCAAATTATATAAGAAAAGTATTTACATTATTTAGTTTTAAAGTTTTAAGTTATAAAAATGAGCCACTGTAATGCAACTTAATCCTATTGTACAATTGCAAAATAGTATATGTCATTTTACAAACTCACTTTTTTTTTTCATAAGCACCATCTTTCCTCAATTTAAGTTTATAAATCATTTGTTTATATATTTATATTATATTTTTGATATTTAAGACTAAGAAATATGTAAATTATTTATTAAGTGCATTTAAAAGATAATGATATAAAAAAAAGAAAATTAGGTAGGGGTTCCCCTTATAATCTATATAATACACATTAATGAAATTAAATAAGTTTTGAGCCCCCTTTAAAAAAAATTGGGCAGAGGTTGCCCTAATGTAAATAAAATATGAAGCGGTATACTTTTTTTCCTCAAATTTCAGTTTTCTTGTCTTGTTTCCATGGCAACTAAGACCTCCATCCATTACAACCTATATCAGAATACAATTAAAAAAAAATTGGGCAGGGGTTCAACTTATATTCAAAGTAATACAAGTAATTCAAAGCACTCAGAGACCCCTTAAAAAAGAAAAGTAGTAAAGATTGTTCTCATAAATTGCTGTAATTATAACATGTTTGAAAAGAAAATTAAGTTTATAACCTCCCTTAGTTTAATTATCTCCCTTGTTAAAATTTTCACTTTTATTATATCTATACTTAAATCATAGACACTCCCTAAAAAGTGTGTTGATGTACATAATTAGAACTATTTGATATATATAGTACAAGTTCTAGTAATAAAAAGAATATTTCTGTATGAACAATAAAACTTTTGTAGCTATTTTTGTAATTAAAATCATTTTAGGCTTGAATGTGTTTTACATTTAACCATAGGTGTATCCTACTGGCTGTCACTTTGTACTGTAAGGACATAGGGACCTATTTTTGACAGGACCATATAACCACATGACTAGTAGTTTCTGAGCATATCTTTGAATTTATTTTCAATAGTGTCCAATTTAAACTATATTCCCTGCTGGCAGCCATCTTGGCTGAGGTATGGATCTATCAGATACCTTTTTTGGAAGGGGCCATCTAAGGACCATTGTGACTAAGTTTGGTTATAATTGGACGAGTAGTTTCTGAAAAGAAGATCTTTGAATGTCTTTCCCATAGGGTCAAATGTTAAAACTATGTTCCCTGCTGGGGGCCATCTTTGATGAGGTACGGACCTGCTGGATACCTTTTTTGGAAGGAACTATCTAAGGACCATTGTGAGTAATTGGGCTGGTAGTTTCTGAGAAGAAGATCTTTGAATGTCTTTCCTATAGGGTCCAATGTTAAAACTATGTTCCCCGCTGGCAGCCATCTTGGATTAGGTACAGACCTGATGGATACCTTTTTTAGAAGGGACCATTTAAGGACCACTGTGACTAATTTTGGTTCTAATTGGACAAGTAGTTTCTCAGAAGAAGATATTTGAATGTGTTTTCCCATAGGACTTTTTGTTCCCCGCTAGCGGCCATTTTGGATGAGGAATGCACCTGTCGGATACCTTTTTTGGAAAAGACCATCAAGTTTGGCTCTAATTGGACTAGCAGTTTCTGAGATAAAGATCTTTGAATGTGTTTCCAATAGGGTCCAATGTTAAACTATGTTCCCCACTGGCGGCCATCTTGGACCAGGTACGGAACTGTCGTATACCTTTTTTGGAAGGGACCATCTAAAGACCATTGTGACTAAGTTTTGTTCTAATTGGACTAATAGTTTCTGCGAAGAAGATCTTTGAATCTGTTTTCCATAGGGTCCAATGTTAAACCTATGTTCCCAACTGGCGGCCATCATGGATGAGGTACTGACCTGCCAGATACCTTTTTTGGAAGGGACCATCTAAGGACCATTGTGACTTAGTTTGGTTCTAATTGGACTAGTAGTTTCTGAGAAGAAGATCTTTGAATGTCTTTACCCATAAGGTCCAATGTTAAAATTATCTTCCCGCTGGCGGTCATCTTGGATGATGTACAGACCTGCCAGATACATTAAAGGGGACCACCTAAGGACTTTTGTGACCAAATTTGGTTCCAATTGGCCCAGTGGTTTCAGAGGAGAAGATCTTTGAATGAAAAGTTTACGCCAGACGACAGACGGATGGACGACGGACGCCAAGTGATGGCAAAAGCTCACCCTGGCATTGCCAGGTGAGCTAAAAAGATTAAATCATATTTACAACATCCAAAGTTTATGTGAACAATTTAAAACCTGAACTCATATTGGACCCTTATTTTTTTATTTTTTGCTCTTAAAATGAGACAAGAATAATTGGTATAACACCAGCATCACACTAGCAAGACATAGTCTCCCTTGTCTGTCCAGCTAGTTCCTGTTATATTTAGTTGTTGTCTGGGAGTGGGACTATCATGTCCTATATATTAACCTCTACAACAGATACTTAATAAATGTTGTACTAACCTTTTGTTTGTTTATTGTTAGATTTAGACGTCTTAATCCATCGTTTATATACTCGTTTCATCTTAATCCGTGTTTGATATGGAGTTTACCATCTAGATGTCATGTGGTATTCAAAATCATCTTTTTAACTTTGCTACACATCGCGTATTATTCAACTAGATTTATTTGCCATAGAAAAAATTTAAATCTTAATAGCTTTTGAAGTTCAGGGACCCAAATTCAATTCACATTTTAATATCATTTTACTAATATTCATATCTGGTTTGAGAGTGTAAACCAATTTTCATCACATATAATATAGCCTTCACCCACAGTTTTTATAAAATGTTGGTAATAATTGTCCAAAGTACAGATTTATATGGGGTAAAATAAATATATCAAATGAAATCAAAATTGATTATGTGTCAAGTAATTTTTTTAACCTATAAGAAGGATAAATATATGTATAGTAAAATAAAGGTCAGTTTTTTTACAATATCAATTGAAGGGATTTATTAGTATCCTGGTGGCAGGGATAGACTGATCCAAATGCTATCAACACTATACCAGGAACATGGTTATTAGAAATAACAGGACTGGATTTGAAATTTTATGGCATCAATTTAAAATGGTTGCAAATTTACTTTACTGTTAATGTGTCTGATAGACAACTGATGTTTTTCAAACACAATTCTTTTTTTTTTATCCAGCAATGACCGTTTTCATAGACAAATACAACCCTACAAATATTTTTTTCGTATTCGTAGGGTAGGCTGATTTTGAATGAAGAAAAGATAGGGGGACTGGTTTGAAATTTGATTAAAAGTTTAAATGAATATGTCTCAACTTTTAGAAGCATCTTTCAACAAACTCTCATGGAAACTAGAGCTGTCGCCGAATGGCAACCAATTATGCCCCTGCTCATTGAACCCTGAATCAATATGGCAAGTGCAAATTTAAGTATGTGTTGACACAATACATGTGTTGACACAGTACAAGTATTGACACAATGATATGCCTCCCCTTTTTCCAAAATATATAAAGTTCTGAGCCCGAAAATCAATTATATGGGTGCTAGGCAATCTTCCTGTAAAGTTTTGTCCATTTTGAGGCACTTCTAAGTTTTCCGCCTTTTCCAGTTTCCATGGCAATGGCAGCCATTTTGAAAATTCTGAGACCCACAATCATTTCTAAGGGAGCTCCAGATCCTTTTTGTAAAGTTTCATCAAATTTGAGGCACTTTGAATTTTCCTGCCTTTTTTTCAGTTTCCATGGCAACCACGGCAATTTTGAATATTCCAAGAGATATGCGTGTGCACATCTACTTATTGTAAGTTAGATTCCTTTGAAGTAGTTGGGATTTGTTTGCAAACTTTCTAAAAAACATGAATAGTTGTATTTTTCATTCGTACGGACGGTCCGATCATGGACAAGGGTAAAACAATATGCCCCCGACTTTTCGTTGTGGGGGCATAAAAAAATCAACCCAACTTTAAACCTCCATATGAGAAAGAACTGGTTCCCGGCAGGATGGGTACTTCCTGTTTGAATTTTACTGAAAAAAATAATTTTGCCTTAAATTCTTATAATATAATTTGTTGACAAAATTGTAAAAGTTTAGGCTGAAAATAATCCTGCATCCTACAGATGTTTCAAAATTTGTAGAAATTTTACTAAAAGTCCAAATGAAATGACATATGTCTCAAGTTTCAGGGAGGTCTTTCAACAAATTCTCATGGAAAAAAATTAATTCACATTTAATCTTGCATATAAGAAAGAACAGATTCCTAGCAGTGAAACAAATTAGTGGTGTTATGCCTGCAATGTTACAAAAGTTATTCTACAAAATTAAAGCATGTCCACAGCCAGACATTCCACATATAACTTCACTCCTTAAACCTTCTTTACTGACAATTTCTTTTTCATCCCAACAAATGAACTTTAGACTGCTATAAATAAATCAAATTAATTTAGAATTCCCTAACAGTTGACAAAAATACTCCCAAAAAAAATCATACTTCATACCCTATTTTCCAAACAAATTAAAACAGTTAAGTCTAAATAAATGTAAAAAACCAAAATTATCAAAAGTCAAAGTTGTAAAGACATTTTATTATGACATCAAAATTAAGGATGGTCGCTGGTCAATTTATTAAATTAATGTTATATTTTGTTATAAAAGAAAAAGAAGTCATTTGAGCAAAAAAAATTTATAGCTTGCTGATGTCGTTTTTGAGATACATGTATAAGTGGTTAAAAATTTGACTGGAAACTGAACTCCTATGAATTTTTCATAGGTTTTGCATATAAGCAATGTTTATCCACGAAAGAATGTGACAAAATAAATAGGAATTAATAAAATTTTGTCAGAATGCTACTAAAGATGCATAAAATGAAATTATCAAACAAAATATGGGGGTTCATGGACAAAAAATTATATTGCTTTAATTTTGAATGGATATAAAACCAGAAGTTCGAAAATCTGACAAAAATACCATAACGTGACCAGCAAATATCCTTAAATGAAAGAGATTTTTTTGAGTATCTGAATTATCCTCAGTACACATGGTACAAGTAGGCTCCCCCTTGCAATATAACTCCACTGTAATAGAATTACAATGGTATGGACATTATCTCAGCATTATGACATCTTCAAAAAACAATAAAACACATACATGTACTTTGACCTTGAAGTTTGGGTAGAAAAATACTTGATTCCACTATCTTTAGGGTATATTTGTATAAAAAAATGATTTTACAATACTTGTTTTTCACCACCAATAGAAAATTTTCAGCCTACCTGGAGAAATTTTAATCCTTGTTTAAACAATAAACTATTTACTGTACCTACTTTTTCAGGACATCTTGACAACCTTGTGACACAAAAAATATGACATTCATGTATGTTTCACTACAATTTTTACAGTTTATTAATATTTAATCAGAGGACTATCAATTTTACATATATTTTACCCTTAAACCATAAAATTATAGGTCTACACAGTACAAACTTATTTAATGGTTGTACAAACTTAATGAGTTTCACACAGAAAATCTCCCATTTCCTAAACATCAATGCCATTTGTTCAATTTAAGTTCAATAATGATGTATTAATATTTAATTAGAATACCCTTAAACCATCACATCAAAGATTTATAATTAGTACAATTGTATTTAAGATAGACAGAGCCAAACAAAAATATCAAAAAGATTTTTTCTTATTTTAAGATATTTTGTAGGTCTTAGCCCATTTGCTCAAAAAAAAAAAAATAAAAATTATATATTACCGATCATATTTTCCTGTTACCAGGCTTTGAAAATCAGGCCAAATTCAGTATTTTTCAGCAATATTTACTTAGAACTTATAATATGTGAGAACATGCTTATTGTTTAGCTTTCATATGAAATAAGATAGATTTTTTTTATTTTTGATATTTTCAGAGATATACACTTCAGCTATCTATTGAGCTGAAAAAAACCTATAGATGTCACCATGTGATTATTTGATATAGTTTACGAAATAGATAATATTTACGGGAAAGGGGAGCTAAATCGCAAGAAAGTGCATGTCAAACTATTATGACATCACAATGAAAAGCCCCATTAAAGAATATCCCGTCAATTCGGGATATTCTTTCATGGGGCATCAATTCGGCTCATGTCTTGCAGTATGCACCATCCAAATGCATCATGTATTAGTGTCTATCTACCTTAAGGAATTGAGAGACAATTGCTTTTCCCAAAAAATTGTTTTTAATGGAGAAAGAACTTCTTTTACTAGCAAATTTGTGCGCATGACATCAGAAAATTAGCCTGTAATCATGGGAAAAAACTGTCTTTTCAAATATTAGTAAAGTATTTTCTCTTAAGTGAAAGTTACTTTAATAGAATGTTACGTAAAAGTATTGTATCTGATAATGTCACATTAACAATTGTCTTCCAGTCACAAATAACTCTTTCTGGCTAAATTTCAATACCAACTCTTGACTCTTTTTTTTTTAATAAACTTTGAAATAAAGGATATAATTTGCTAGTCAGTTTTTTAGATAAATATTTACTGAAAAGAAGTAATTAAGAGTTTCTGATCTTTGTATGAAATAATGAGAAAAGAATCAGTTAACCAAGCCCAAATTATTTGCTTTGTAATGGATAAAACCAGTGGAGTAGGCATTAATCTCCAAAAAATGTCAAAATGATAATATATATCTATGAAATTTACAACTTAATTATGAAGAGATATTGATAGGTGAACCTTGCCAATAAATGGATGTATATCTTCAGGCAATGTTTTATAGATATACAAATAAATTCATTAAATATTGAATGACCTGTACATTACCTCTGGTGTAAGTCAATTTCATCAATAATAAAGTCAAAGTCAAATTATCTCCCCTTTGTTGTGTTGGACAATAGTTATATTCCTTTCAGGCACATCTGCATATCATGTTCTCTTTGTCAAGTTTCATCAAAATCCTTGGAGTGGTTTAAGAGGAGAGTCATTCAAATTATCTCCCCTTCATGGTGTCAGACAATCATGTACCTCTGTAGTGTTCTTCCTTTGTGTAAAGTTTCATCAAAATCCTTCATCTGGTTTAACAAGAGTTTGCTCATACTAGGGGATAGATAGGCAGATAAACACACAGACAGACTGACAGTATGATTCCTATAACTTCCCTAACCTTTGTTTGATAGGTTTGTAAAATGAATTACAGTAGAACTTCGATGGCACGAACTGCAATAATTCAAACACCATGGATGCCTCGAACCCTTTTTGTGGTCCCTAGGGTCAAATTTAAACAAAGTTTGACCTCAATAACTCGAACACCCCTCTAGCTCGAACTGTTTTCATCGGTCCCTTGGGTGTTTGAGCATCAAAGTTTGACTGTATTCTAATTTGGAACTTGTGACAAACTCTGTATATATCATCATTGAGTTTATCAGGTGTAACACAACTAATTGGGAACCCAGTCAGGCACATATGTGAATATAGTCCTTATTTGAGACAACATAGTTCCAAAGAAGTGTTAATAGTGCCGTAGATTAAAACGGTTGACTAGTCATTATGAATCAAATCGAAAAGGCATTCAATAGAGATTCTTTTCAGCCTAAATTTATACCATTTCGTTGAAAATTAAAGATTTTATCAAAGGTGAAAGCGGAGGTATTTTTCCCGTGAAAACACAGACAGGAAGTACCTATCCCTGGGTTGTGACCTTCCGGGAACCAGTTTTCTCTTATATTACAGTTAAGGTCGGTTCATTTTTTCATGAGAGTTTACCGAAAGATGTGTCTTTCAGATGAGACATGTGTCATTTTGTTTGAACTTCAGATACAAATTCTACGAACACAGAAACATGTGCAATTTAACATGGGAGGCAATGGGAGACGGAATTAGTTGTGTTACACCTATCATCTTCTAAAGAATTCAACAAGATATGTAACAATCATTTTTTCTTCATCATTATATACTTTTCCCTTGTATTCATTTAGCAATCCTATAGACATTTTAGTCTTAGTCTCAAGTTCTACCAACACTTTAAACTTTGCAAGGAATCCAAAATGTTTCTAAATATTTAGTGGAATCCATCAGTTATGATAGAACATCATGTACGTTAAGTAGTAAATCTTTACATAAACAAACAAAGATGAAAACTAGAATTCTATCTATCTATACCTGTCATAACTTTATGTTACCTGTGTTTACAAACTTACCTTAAAATCCTGGCTTGTAACCAGTAATCCTTACAATAACATTTTCATAAACAAAATTGATATATATAAACAGGAAATAAATCTCATGTTCTTACATCCCTGTTATAAAAACAAATTGTCTTCTAAAACTATGCTAAATATGTTCCTATGGAATGGTACAGGTGAAAACTCCAGGTGTTATAATGGTGGAATACACATTTGCATGATGATGTAGATTTCAGATGTAATCTTTCATAGTCAATTTCCTGGTGATCTACTTAAGGGTGTAATATAATGGCCATTTCATTTCCATTCATCAATCATAATATTATCCCAAACTCATTACAAAACTATAATCACTTTCTAAACTTCATCCCATGCAAAACACATATAAATATTGTACTTGTGTCTTGCAATACTAATATTTATTGAACAATATTGAGGAAAAGTCAATGATTTTTCTATTGAAACCATGTCAATATCTTGATTGAAAATATTTTTGGAATTTTTGGATTAAATTTAAAGACTAACTGATTGGATATTAGATTCCATCTAAAAACTGAGTTTTCTGGAAATTCATCATCAGAATAGACCCTTTCACGATAACTGTGGTCCTGAAATTTGCACATTTGAGTGGGTAAAATGCAATGTCATTATATATGTGATGTCTTGACTAATTGTCCTACGTCATTTTTGCGAAATTGTTTTTATTTTCCACTCAAAAAATGTAGGAACACAGTTATCGTGAAAAGGTCTATAGTCTTCCCCTTAGTTTTGTACAACAACCACAAATGTTGACAGTTTTGAATGTGGTCAAGGTGTATTCTACTACATGTTTTGGGAAGATAATATGAATTTTTGGGAATAAGTTTGGTTTGTGAATTTTGCATGATTTTGAATAATTTCGCTACAAGACAAATTCTGTACTGGGAGCTACAAACACTAAATAGGCTAGAAATTTATAATCAGTTTAATTTATTTTTGTTAAGAATTATCTCCCCTACTTTGACATTCCATTCAATTTATTTATTACAGATTTCACATCTGTTGGAATAAAATGATGGAACTTGTCCGAAAGTCCATTGAATTTGCCTCAGCAATATCACAGAGCCACAGTTTGCATTTTAGAATCAATTCACATCAATTCATTATGTTTATGTTTATAACACATTGGGTTGGTAACAGTCTACTAGTACATGTAGGGTGTTCTTCTTGCTAAAAGGTAATGTGACTGCTCATGCATGGCTGAATGGAAGGGACTATCAACTAAATGAGGACTCAATGAGTGCTATCAATACTAATGGAAATGCAAAAATATTATCGACCTACAATAATAATTCTCCATAATTTCTGATCATTGACATTTAACCAACAGAAATGCAATGTTCTGGAAATACAACTTTCTGCAGAGACAAAAAATTGGAACGTCAACACTTTTTTCAATTGTCACTTTATCCTGAATGCTCTGTGTCTAACAGACCCAAGTTGTATCCAATAGGATAAGACCAACATGTGGAAAGTTTACAACTAACGCCTCATGATGGTAATGTATCATACATGTATCAAGCTACTACAAGTATACGGGGGAAAGTTTTGGTGTCTGGTATGGTACAATTACAACAATAACTATGGGTAAAAAGCATTCCCATCAGCAATCCCTGTCCCTTCCCCATCACAACAAAACTGAATTATATCAACTCAAATGCTACAATTACTGCTTTATCAATGAATTTCAGTAAAAATAAGTGGATTCATATTTTTTTTAACTTTCTAAGTATAAATGTAAGAAAGATTTTCTTTAAGCAAACTGTTTACTGTAATTATTATGTAATTTTCATAAACAACTTGAGATGTTTGGCATGTTTTTGTGGTGCAGATGATGAGAATTTGTAAACAGAAAAAATCCTAAAAATCCATCTCAAATTAAAAAAAAATCAAAATGACTTTCCAAGTGACGTGATCTTATCCCCTCTTTCTAATCATCTAGAAAATATTGAAAAAGTAAATAAATCCATTTTTTATACTTGCCCCCCCCTTCTTTTTTCCCTTTTCTGACAACATTCAAACAGATTTCTTACCTTTAATACAACCTGTGCCTTCAGCCATTGACTTGATCAAATTTGTTCCAATTTTCATTTCCAATAACATTTAAAACAATTAATGATTAATTAATTACCATAGCAACTGGTAGAAATGGCAAATAGCTTAACAAATGCATGTGTTAAAACTATTACATCTTATGTCTAACTAATTAAATTGATTACTCAATTTTAGACTATAATTGGATTCTTTTTTGTCAAGTTTTGACTGAAGACACCTATCATGCCTATAGCCATTGGAAAGTGAAAGAAAAAATTGAAGAAAATTTTATTACATACAAGATATTTTTTCAATCTTAATTTTTAGACATTAATGTTGTGAGACCAAAAGATAAATTCCTTCCTTTCAATATATCAGGTTTTTGTTAGGCATTTTTCTGCATTATTTTTTAACATTTTAACAATTTTTTCTATGTCCATGTAAAAGTGAAGATTTTTTGTGAAATAGGTGACTAAATAAACAATGATAAAAGGACAGAAACTGTCTTAGATTTTCTATAAATTCTGCAATAAAACATTACTTATATATCAACAAATTTTAAATGAACTAAAAAAAATTTATATCTTAGACTAATGAAAATGATAATATTCCCATAACAGGATTGAACATTAATTAACTTGTAATGCTGATTATTTTGTGCTCGTAAAGATTTTTCAATCTGCAATGGTTTTTGAATTGTTTGGCAAAACATTGATTTCTCCCATGTTCTTTTCTTCTACAACAATTCCCATGTTTTCATTGTCTTGAATATAAGTTAAAAAGTTTTTATATTGAATACAGGTATCAGATCTTGTAATGTACATGTCATTCATCATTTAAAATTAATTTTCAACCCATTTGTCCGAAAGAATTTTCAAAATACATATCAACCAAAAAACTGAAAGACAGACAGACAGGTGACATACATATTCTAGCTTTTAGGGAACAAATTATAACTATGTATTTAGTTACCTTTCTGTTCTCTTTCCTATCCTGGTTTCCTGAAAAATATAAATCTGACAATGTTAACAAATAATAACTAGAGCTGTCCTCTAATATTGAAGCAAGATATTCCCAGTAATGGAAACCAGTGAATCAATATTGTAGGAGCAAATTTAAGTATTTGAGTGAACACAGTACAAAGTGTGAAGACAATAAAAGAATCGACACAATGATATACCCCCTTTTTCAAGGAAAATATAACAAGAGCTGTCGCAGAATGGCAGCCAAAGATACCCCCCGCTCAATGAACCCTGAATCGATATGGTAAGTGCAAAAGTAATTTGGTGTGGACACAATACAGGTGCGGACACAGTACAAGTGTGGACACAATGATATAATCTTCAAGAAAAAACTTTTCACAAGGGTTCCAATGAAAACACTCTGTCTAAATCAGACAAACACAAAATTCACCCTTTTCAGCCTATTTGACATTTTACACATCTACATATAGTGTTCATCCTTTGTCTAAAGTTTCATCAAAATCCTTCAAGTTGATTAAGAGGAGTTGTGCGTAAGAGGTAATCCATACATAGGGAATCAAGGAAAACTCAAAGTTAAATTATCTCCCCTTCCTGGTTTCTGACAATAATTATATTCCTTCATGCACATCTCCATATAGTGTCCTTCCTTTGTGTAAAGTTTCATCAAAATCCTTCAAGTGGTTTAATAGGAGTTGCGCTTACGAGGTAACCCATAAAAAGGGAATCAACGAAAAGTCAAAGTCGGATTATCTCCCATCCTGGTTTCTGACAATAATTATATTCCGTCATGCACATCTCCTAATAGTGTTCTTACTTTGTGTGAAGTTTCATTAAATTCCTTCAAGTGGTTTAAGAGGAGTTGTGTTTACGAGATAACCCATACATGGGGAATCAACGAATAGTCAAAGTCCAATTATCTCCCCTTCCTGGTTTTGGACAATAATTATATTTCTTCATGCACATCTCCTAATAGTGTCCTTCCTTTGTGTAAAGTTTCATCAAAATCCTTCAAGTGGTTTAAGAGGAGTTGCGCTTACGAGGTAACCCATAAATAGGGAATCAACGAAAAGTGGACAGACGGACTGACGGACAGACAGACAGGGCGATTCCTATATACCCCCCCAAACTTTGTTTGCGGGGGGTATAAAAAGTTGATTTATCATCCCTTCAAAATTTTGAGCAGCAACTTTATTACTTCATGCACATCTCCATTTATATAAGGTATAATTCAACTAGGAGGACATCCACTGACAAAGTACTTTCCATGTTTTTTTCCAGAACATATTTAAAATCTTCAGCAGCAACCATATTACTTCATGCACATCTTCTGGTGAAATACTACAACTGAGTATTTCATCAAAACAAGAAACAGTTTAGCACATGTGCTGACAAGTTCCTCCCCATTTTTTCATGCAAATCTTGAGATGGCATACTGCAACTGTGTAACATTTTATTAATGTCCTCTTTATAAATATCCTCATATTGATGAAATGTTACACAGTTGTTCGTTGTAGTATACCACATGAAGAAATGCATGATGTAATACTGTTGCTGCCTGACATTTTTGAAGGGGAGGTAATTTGACTTTGAATGTTTTTTAAGAAAAGGGCAGAAAACCATTGTCATCACAAGTCATCTTAAATGGCTGCTGTCTGAAATTTTGAAGTAGAGATACTTGGTGTTTGAATATTTTCTGGAAAAAGGGTGGAACCTTGCATGACCAATTATTTAAGAGGACATTAGAAATGTATACTGAATGCAACTCAATTGTTTCACAGATATAAATTAAATTTCTTACAGTGCTTTTCTCAATTAAAACACAACTGTTAAGTAACATTCCACATCTTTTGAATACAGGACACAGCTTACAAAAAAATCAGATACATATAACTCATTACTGTAAACCGGGAAATTTTCGTGCCATCTTTATTTCGCGGTAAATTGAAAGGATTTGAGTTTGGGCAGTTTTTAATTCGCACTGCCAAATTGTTGACCATTTACTTCAATAATAGAAAAGTATATTCGTGCCGTTTTATTTTCGTGCTTCCATTCCAAACGCGAAAATCCCGAAAATAAAACTGCCGCGAAAATTTCCCGGTTTACAGTATATTTATTGATAAACTTTTTTCTGGTGGTTCAGCACCTGCTTTATTTTGCCCTTTTAATTTTGGCTCCTGACAATTCTGTTTGGTAATTTCATTATTACCCACATTTAATTTTAATATGATGTCCATCATAGGATTCAAATAACCATAGAACCCCAAAAATGGCATCACAGTCGACCCCTGCGAAATGTGACCATGGTTGACCATGGACAGCCATGGTTAACCATGGTTGACCATGGTTAACCATGGTTTTAACAATTTTCGTTAAATGGGACACCATGGTTGACCATGGTTTTTATCAAACCATGGTCATGACCATGGTTAACCATAGTCAGTGGCAGTAGTTGACCATGCTTATTATAAGAGCTATATTCATTGGTTTTAATTTGTTAATGTTATAATGTCTATTTGACTTGGCTCCACCTTCCCTATCTTTACGGTTCCTCTTCACTTTTGGCACATTTACCTTGATTGAGCAAATGAACATATTTTAAATATATAGTGTAACAGTAAAAACGTTTGATAAGGTGTACATTGATTTTTAAATTTTGCAAAATTCTCTCAGTTTGTATTGTTTCTTTACTCTCGATGTTTGATTTCACTTCAGTTGAATTATTTTGAATTATCATTTATAGGATTTCATAAATGATCTTAATTTTTTTCAATAAATTACACTGAAACTCTTAAAACAAAGGGAGATAAATTAAAACTTGTTGTTTCCAAATATGTGGCTAGATCTGCCAAGGTTGATTTTTTGAATGGCCAAAAATTTGATGGGAGTACTTGAAAACATGATTTAAAAAAATACGGAGTTATTTGAATAAAAGTAAAATTAAAATATAACAATCATAAGACATGAAATGACATAAATTATAGTGAGCCTTTGGCAGAATTCGAAAGGGCTATAAACTTGAATGATTAAATATGGATAAACATAGTGAAAGCACAGAGCATTGTGAAAAGTCATAAATAATACAGTGGATTCCTCTTAATTGCAAAGTCTATTTGTCACAGAAAATTTTGCAATTAACAGGAATTTGCAATTAACAGAAATGCTTACTGGACACGAAGTATGAAAGATATGACAACCCCTTGTCTTTGGGTTTTAAATATACTTTATATATGTTGTAAACTTGTATTTACTGAATAACTTTTTGCAGTAAAAATATAAAGCATTATTATTTTTTGTCAGTTTATTTAACTTTCCTTAATATTATATTGCTTGAAATATAAAAAAGTGGGTTATATAAACAAATTAAATGGATTCTCATACATCTGTACTTTATTAATTAAAGTCAAATGCCCTCTAAAGTTTTCATAAATTAATGTTTATATAAAATCTTCATTTATAATGAATGATAAAGGTGTCAAACACTAATTAGTGATCAGACAATGTATTTTTTCTTTGATCAATTATTTTCATAATTGTATTTTCTTAACTCATAAATTAGTTGTAGACAAAATGGCTGACAAAATGTGTTAATCTTGTGACACAATAACTTTAACATGTTAATCTAAAATTGAATTCAAACAAAAAATAGACTCTTAAATGAACATTTGAAAACATAATTTATTAAAATGACAATGAAAAGAGGTATGCATAAAAGATAGAACTGGTATATCATGAGAAGTTATCAACTTTTATTGCCAAGATTTGCAAATAAATGCAACTTTTACACATTTGTGCTAAAATTTTCTTTGCAATTAACAGGAATTTGCTATAAACTGCTTTGCAATTTAAATGCCGATTTAATATTAATTAAATGGGAAATGGATTGGTGTTTGAACATATTTTGCAATTAACAGGATTTTGCAATTAACAGGATTTTGCAATTAACAGGTTTGCAATTAAGTGGAATCGACTGTATAATGAAAAGCAATTTATTTTATTGATAATTATGCCTGTGTAATTGAGCCTGTGTATTATGCCTGTGTAATTGTGAATGTAAGCATGGTCAAAGATATTATACAGGCTTGCATGTGCATAAAATCACCCAAGGTCAAACCATGGTTAACCATGGTCATTGCAGACTTGACCATGGATAAGTCAGATTCAACCATGGTCATTGTTTTGGAAACCACGGTTGTTGATGGTGTGACCATGGTCAATATTATAAGCATGGTTAACCATGGTCAACCATGGTCAGAAGCATGGATAACCATGGTTGAACCATGGTCAACCATGTTTTAACCATGATCAACCATGGTTGTTCCAGCTTTATCCATGGTTGTTCATGGTCAACCATGGTCAACCATGGTCACATTTCGCAGGGGGGACCATATTCTAATTCCAATAAAGCCCACCTTCGATAATATAAATTTCTTAATGATAATACACTCAGTGTTGTACAAATCATCAAAAGGATAACACAATATATCATAATACCATATTCAACAGGTTTGGTCATTCCCATTGTTTTCTGTAAACTTTGGCCCACATTACAAGATATTCAAATAAGATTTAATATCTTCATTCATCTTCTACAAAAATTTAACCACTGGGTTAATAAAAAATTTCTTGCGCCAAAAACTATAGCTTAATACTGAAAAAATACAGAATAAACGACACAGAATATGTCTCGCCTTTCCAATGCATCGCATGAATCTGCACATTGATCTTCCGCAGAAGCCATGATAACAAAATGTAGGTCTTAATTTGTGTGCACTACCTGCTTGCTAAAATCTTCATATGATTATTCAAGGATGATAGAGGGGTAGATGTGTATAATCCTCAGGATGCAACTGCATGCCAAATATCAAGCTGTGGCTGCAAAATTTCAAAGTACATTTTGTAAGTGGAACATGACTACAGGGTCATAGATATAAAATGCCACTGAAACTGATCTCAATCATGATAATGTAACTGAATACCAAAGATCAATGGGCTAGTATGAGAGGCTGATGTTAAACAGACCCTCGAAAAAAGTTCAAACATTTGATAAACAGTGCAAAATTTCAAAGTCAGTGGAGCATGACTTGCGGGGGGCATAGACATAAAACACCACTAAAACTAATCTGTAATGATGCTTATGCAACTGCATACCAAATATCAAGGAGCAACTATGAGTGGGTTGATGCTAAACAGACATAAGAAAAAACTTAAACATTTGAAAAAAAAACAATTCAAAATTTCTAAGTCAGTGGAGCATGACTGCAGGGGTTTGACATAAAACGCCACTGAAACTGAGCTGCAATGATACTAATGAAACTGAATACCAAATATCAATGGGTAACTATGAGTGGTTAATGCTAAATAGACACAAGAAAAAACTTAACATTTGAAAAAAAAAACAATTCATAATTTCGAAGTCAGTGGAGCATGACTGCAGGGGCATAGACATAAAACGCCACTGAAACTGAGCAGTACTGATGCTAATGCAACTGCATACCAAATATCAATAGGCTAGCACAGGTGGTTGATTTTAAACAGACCAATGAAAAAACCTAGACAATTGTGGACGCCGCCGCTGGAATCACCATACCTAAGTCTCGCTTTTTTCGACTATTGTTGAAGGCTCGACAAAAACTTAAGAAGTTTAAGCTGAAGGTAATACATAAATAAATGTATTCTGATCCTTTTCTAGCTTCTGTGCAAATTTCAAAAGATTCCATAAAGATTTGATGAAGTTACTGACTTTTAGAAGGTAATGGTAAATGTTGACAACGACACAGACACTAGAATATTGGATTGAAACAACGGCAGCAGAATACCGAAGGAACAAGGGAAGCGATGACTACAAAATTCGAAGTCCAAAGACATGGCAAAAACGGTAACAGATAAAAACAAAGACAAAACAAGGATGTGAGACAGCTACAATGCACGGAAATAAAAAGATAACATTAAGAACTAAGGCACTCATAGTGTGAACTCCCATGAAAACCGGGAGTGACATCAGGTGCTCCGGAAGGGTAAGCATGTCCTGCTCCGCTAGTGGCACCCGTCA
>MJUU01045996.1:66748-99524 GCA_002080025.1 Modiolus philippinarum | reverse complement strand
TACAAAGTGCTGTAACTTTGTTAAAAATTTATGAATCAATCTGAAAATAGGAGGTGCACAAGTACTTATAGTTACTAACATTCTGACAAAATTTGAAAAGTCAATTCAGAGAGGATCCTGAGATAAGCTTCGGACAAATTTTCAATATAGACTCTAAGTACGAGAAATCTACAAATTGCTGTAACTTTGTTAAAAATTTATGAATCAATCTGAAAGTAAGAGGTGCACAAGCACTTATAGTTACTTACATTCTGACAAAATTTGAAAAGTCAATTCAGAGAGGTTCCCGAGATAAGCTTCGGACAAATTTTCAATATAGACTCTAAGTACGAGAAATCTACAACAATGTACAAAGTGCTGTAACTTTGTTAAAAATTTATGAATCAATCTGAAAATAGGAGGTGCACAAGTACTTATAGTTACTAACATTCTGACAAAATTTGAAAAGTCAATTCAGAGAGGTTCCCGAGATAAGCTTCGGACAAAAAATGTCTACGGACGGACAGACGGACGGACAGACGGACGGACATGGTGATTCCAGTATACCCCCCTACTTCGTTGCGGGGGGTATAACAATTTTTGAGCAATTAAAAAAGTATGCCATTTTGATCAGAACCCATTATAGTTCTATTAAGTTGGCCAAGAACTTTCAGAGGAAAAGATTTTTATACAACTAAAGAATGCTAAATGTAGAAAATCATTATCATTGTTGAAATATCAGAGAAAGTGTATTACATAAATCACAAAAAATTCTTTCAATAAACTCATACATCTATACATGTAGGTATTCTTCAAAACTGCCAAGTCGATAGATATTGATATTCTCAACTTAAACCCTGGTGATGATCAAGGCCAAGTTTAGTTTTAAAAGGCCCTGTTATGAGATTTTTTTTTAATATTTACATCAGGACTGGAGTCTTAATATCATTTCTTAGCAGTTATGGAAAAAATTGCAGTAAATTTTGAAAAAAAATACCAAAATATAGCAAAAGATAAAATTATTAAGGACTGAGACTGAAGAAATTTTCTATTATGGCCAAACAGTGTGTAGTACCATGACAGTCTGAAAATGCATCCTGAATAACAAACTAAGCTTGTGACGAAACTTCAGGTTTATACCATGTACCATTGTAAAGAAAAGCTTAATGAAAACTTACTGTACATGTAGACTGCCAAATTGTCCAAAGTTGACTGAGTGGATAACCACGAACGTGGTACCCTATCAGGTTTGGAAATGACATAATCATGCTTGTGACAAAAATTTATGGATTTACAAGATAAATGCGATGAAAATTTGATGAGGACATAGAGTGAAAACAGTATACTCAAATCCATGATGGTGAGCAGGGTATATTACACTGCATGTAGAAACCCAAACCCACAAATAAACATGGAGATTGCTATGCATGTATTAGAGATATACAAAGAGGAGTAACTCTTCATATCATGTGTGATCAAATTGTATTTGATTTAGATGTGCCCGGTAACAAAGTAACAAGCACCAAATAATGAGTTAAACAATCCAACATCTCACTTTAAAATTGGTTAATATAACTGAACTAAACATATGTGCACAGACTTGCATCAAAATGACTTAGGGAAATTCAACAATTGTGAGGCATTTCTTCAGAAATTAATTTGCTTTTATCATATGCTGATTTTTGAAAATTTCCTGAGGAATATGTCTAACTTTGAATATGGGTTTTTAATTCAAAATTTTTTATTTTGATTTATTCATAATATTGTATATTTTTATGACGATTTAAAGGCATACCCTACTATTGTTTCTGCACATTTTGCTACTGTTTTGTAATTCCTTTATGATGTCGCAAAATTCAAGCTAACTTAGATTTAATGTTTTGTAATTCATTTATGACGTGGCAAAATTCCAGCGAATTTTTCCTGGTACATGGACCTAAGTAAGGGTCGGTTCTAACACGTACAGAATAAATGGGCTTATTTAAATTAAACCTGCTGTAGACCCCTTCATTTAATAGTTTGCCACTAATTGTAGTTATTAAATGACAAGCAATTTAAAAAAAAAAACATTCCAACTTGTACAAATACAATCAAATGGAAAGATCTCTTGGGTAGTATACCTTTTTGCTATTTCACCTTCACCCCACCGACAGAAATTAATAAAAGCAACAAAAATGAAAAAAAAAATCATTTCACAAAACTTAGAAAGATATCGAATGTGTTCGCATTAGTTAAATGTTGTTATTACAAAGAAAAAAATAACAGTTATTACATGTACCTACAATTGCCGAAAATTACCAAAAAAAAAAAAAACCCACTTTTCTATTCCTGTCATTTTCGGTCTTAATATGTTTTTTGCAAATATCTTTTTCCCTGATTCAGTGACCCTATTTTTTTATTAACAAAATGTTCTTAATCAGTTGAGGATGTTAGTCTCTGTCTTCTGTGAAAATATTATCAAACTACATGTAGAAGTGTGTTTCCGATACATATCTTCCTGAAGATGATTTGTATCTTTACATGTTGCTATTGCATTTGAATATTACTAAATTTGGTTGAAATCCAATGAAAGTTGTAGAGAAATTAAATTCAAATTTCCAAATTTTATTACAAAATGGGGCATAACTTCCACAAAAATTAGCCCATCAATCCAGCAAGAAGATATGCACAACTAAGCATGATGGTCAACAATCCTGTGAAGTTTGGTTGAAATCTGTTCATAGATGTAGGAGAATTGGCGTCCACAAACTTAATTTTGCAAAATTGTATGTCAAAACTGGGCATAACTCCCACAAACATTAGTTGATCAATCCGGCAAGACAATATGCACAACTAGGCATGAAGGTCAACCATCCTGTGAAGTTTTGTTGAGATCCCTTTAAAAATGTATGAAAATTAGCGTCCACAAACTTTATTTTGTAAAATTCTCTAAGTAAAAAAGGAGCATAACTCCCTAAAAAATCAGCTGATCAATCTGCTGAGACAATATGCACTACGAGGCATGATGGTGAACAATCCTGTGAAGTCTGGTTGAAATCCGATGAAAGATGTACAAATGTAGGAGAATTGGTGTCCACAAACTTAATTTTGCAAAATTCTAAGTCAAAAAGGGGAATAACTCAAACAAAAATTAGCTGACCAATCTAGTGAGATGATATGCACAACTAGGCATGACAGTCAACAATCCTGTGAAGTTTGGTTGAAATGCGATGAAAGATGTAGGAGAATTGGAGTTCCACAAACTTAAATTTGCAAAATTCTATGTCAAAAAGGGGCATAACTCCAACAAAAACTAGAAGTGTGTTTTTAATACAAAAACTAATGTTTCCCCCCTCCCCCTCAAGTCAAAAAGGAGTCCAAAAACTTTACTTTGTAAAATTTTAAGTTAAAAAGGGGCATAACTCCAACAAAAATTAGCCGATCAACCCAGCAAATCGTTCAACCCAACGAGACGATATGCACAACTAGGCATGATGGTCAACAATCCTGTGAAGTTTGGTTGAAATCTGAAGAAAGATGTAGGAGAATTGGCGTCCACAAACATAATTTTGCAAAATTCCAAGTCAAAAAGGGGCATAACTCCAACAAAAATTAGCTGATCAATATGGCGAGACCATATGCACAATTAAGCATGATGGTCAACAATCCTGTGAAGTTTGGTTGAAATCTGATGAAAGATGTAGGAGAATTGGTGTCCACAAACAAAATTTTGCAAAATTTTAAGTCAAAAAGGGGCATAACTCCAACAAAAGAATAGCCGATCAATCTGGCAAGACGATATGCACAACTAAGCATGATGGTCAACAATCCTGTGAAGTTTGGTTGAAATCAGATGGATGATGTAGGAGAATTGGCATCCACAAACTTTGTGACGGATGGTCTGATGGACAGACGACAGACGGAAAAGACAAAAACAATATGTCTCCCCCTTAAGAGGGGGGAAACATAATTAGTTAACCAATCTGGCGAGACGATATGCACAACTGAGCATGGCAGTCAACAATCCTGTGAAGTTTGGTTGGATTCCGATGAAAAATGAAGGAGAATTGGCGTTCACAAACTTAATTTTGCAAAATTCTAAGTCAAAAGGGGCATAACTCCAACAAAAATTAGCAGACCAATCCGGCGAGTTGATATGCACAACTAGGCATGATGGTCAACAATCCTGTGAAGTTTGGTTAAAATCGGGTGAAAGATGTAGGAGAATTGGCGTCCACAAACTTTGTGACGGACGGATGGACAGACTGACGGACAACCAGTCGGAAAAGATAAAAGCAATATGTCTCACCCTTAAGAGGGGGAGACATAATTATTATTGGTCAATTTTTTGCAATTGGTGATTTTGTCATATTCCGAGCACCCGACAAAAAAAGCGGGAACTTGAAAATTGAGCTGTTTAGACAAAAACTTGCATATTTTTTACATACATGTATTTTTATAAATATTGCTTTTCTACACACCATGTAGAATTTAAAATAATTTTAGTTCATTCGAACGAAACATATAGTTAAAATATATTAAATCCACAACAACTGCCTCAGAAAAATCAACTGTATATTCTGGCCAAATAAAATTAGCAATAAAGATCTGTTCAAGAAAAGCAATAGTAAGAGCATTGCACTTGAAATCAGGCAAAGAAGAATGAGATGGCTTGGACATGTCATGAGAATGCCACAAATCAGGATTCCAAAAAATAGCTCTCCATTGGACACCACCTGGAAAAAGGAAAAGAGGCCGACCTCGCACAACTTGGAGGAAAACTGTAACATCTGAACTGGAAGAGCTAGGCTACTCATGGGGACAGGCTCAGCATATAGCAGAAGACAGAGGAAGATGGCGGCAGCTTGTTGTAGCCTTATGTCCCATCAGGGACGAAGAGGATAAGCAAGTAAGTAACACACCATGGAGAATTTAAAATAATTTTAGTTCATTCGAACAAAACATATAGTTAAAATATAGGTCAGATGGTATACATGTATAGTCCATACCTTCAAAACAGGTAAATCAAGATGACGTCATAGCTCTAAAACTAGGTCAATGACCCTCTTATTTTTTAAGCTTAATTCAAATCTTTGTTCATTAATAAAGTACAGATGGAATATCAAGAAGATATCATTGGGAGTTTGAATAGTAGGATTTGTCTTTAAGGGCTTATCACATTCTAACCCTACAAAGGGGTCCTGAGCATGATCCAGGAAAAGGCTTTTTTGTGAGTGTGTTTTGTGAATAGGAGTGATAAGTGGTTTCAGACATATCTATATGTGAAACCCAAACCAACCACCTAAGAGTAATACATAATTTTCATGATCATGTGAAAAAGGGCCCCTAAAAGATATCTTTAAGTAGCTAAGTGATTCATATTGTACTGTTCAGCTTCTCATTTTGACAGTCTCCATTAGGGTCACTAGAAAGAAGTATGGACTGCTGTAAGAAAAATATTTATTTCAAATTCCAGCCAGGGGCCATCTTTATAACTAACAGGATATGTCAAGTACTGCAAGATTAGTTATAAACTGGCGTATTAAGATATGACTTTTGGTTTTATCTGCACTTATGAGACATAAGTTGTTGAAATGCGCATATGCAGAAAATTAATTAACAGTAACTTCGGTATTTTGTTATCTAGTACAAAATTAGGAATAATTATTGTACTGGTTTAACATTTTGTCAACTTTGGAATGACTTGCAAACAACCATACACTTCAAGCAAAAGACATGTAAATAAATGCAATAAATGGTGCTAGAGTCAATCTTGAACTTACTATGAGGTATGAGAAAAACTCATTGTTGAATACATCATAATGGTGACTTCAAGATAGTGTTGGGAATCGGATACAAAAATCATAATCGATTAATCGGAATAATCGGATGTACAATGTTCCCTCATTATACCGCCCCTCTTTAACGGCGGTCCCCCAACTTATCGCCAACCATTTTCAAGGTACATATTTAAAATTTGTATAGTTTCTATGTTATTTATTCCCTCAATATATCACCACCCTCACTTATCGCTAAAATTTTCTCTGGTCCGAAAGGTGGTGATATAACGAGGGTGCACTGTACCTTCCGATTCGATTATCGATTAAAATCGGATACCCTTAGTATAGTGCTTACAGAGTTTGGTTCTGACCATGTTTGTTGTGCGGTTATATTGCATAAATTGTATAAATTTTCACTGTCCATTTGAAAATGCCTATGTATTTATCTTGTTTATAATCTCTTGCTTGAGAACAATTCTAAACAGTATACATGTACTATATTAAAAGAACCCCACTTTTGATAAACAATTTTATTACTATTTATCATCCATTCTAGAATTATCAGACAGAAAAATGTTTAATTTTCTGCAAAATTTAACTGACATCCGATTATCGATTATTGAAAATCATAAACGATTAATCGATTTTATGTGAAAATCGATTATCGATTATAATCGATCATCTGAACATCACTACTTCAAGATGAAGAATAACAATCATGACAATGAAACCAGGTTGGTTAGGAGGAAACTAGGGTTTGTGAAATTTGTGTTGGAGTCATATAAAACAAGTCTGATGGCTCTTGGGGTGGGAGAATCGCGACAGAGCATTGTACATAGTAAGTTATGTATATTATTTTCAATGACATTGGCAAAAAATTCACGATTGGAGGGGAAAAGAATGCCAAAAATTTAGCACTTTATTTTATGTTTGTCGATGATCCTGCATTCATGAGTAAAATAGCATGAATGTAGCATTGCTCGACATCTAGTAATTACCCTCAAACCAGTGCTAAAAGTGGTCTTGGACTTATTGATATAAGCAGAGCTCATTAATAAGGCCTCATGATAACCAACAATTAAAGCATTGTTCCACTGGCATAGCTTGGTTTTACCATGTATTTTACAGACTTCGTTTCATGTGCATTTGCTCATTATTTAATAAAGATTTATGATAACAAAAGTATGGGCAAAATTAATAAATTTTATTAATTCAATATTTTACGAAAGGATATAGAGTAAATGAACATGAGACCATAACATATATGTTAACTCCAACTGCAATAATTTTAATGAGCTGTATGGCCATTTCGTACATGACAAGCAATTGTTTTTTCTTTTTTTTTTTTATTTGGCCAAAAAATAAAGAAATCTCCTGCTACATGATAAAAACTAGAGGCTCAGACACTGAGCCTGTATAGCTCACCTGACAAAATGCTGAACAGCAGGGTTTGATGTTTGATGTTCTGTATGGTGGCCATGTTTTTATGTGAATTTCCTGTAGGGCCAAAATAAACTATGTTCTGTGCTGGCGGCCATGTTTTTTATTGGATCCGAACAAAATAAGCAATCTTTGTTAAGGACTTTTAGAACATCATTCCTGTAAAGTTTGGTTGCATTTGCTTCAGTTGTTTCAGAGGAGAAGAAAATGTGAATTTTCCCATAGGATCCAATGTTAAACGGAAGTTCCATGCTGGCCACCATGTTTATTATCAGATCGGAACGAAATGAACAATCTTTGTAAAGGACCTTTAGTACATCATTCCTGTAAAGTTAGGTTAAATTTGCTTCAGTGGTTTCAGAGGAGAAGATGAAAATATGAAAAGTTAACGGACGACGGACACCAAGTGATGGCAAAAGCTCACACTGACCCTTCGGGTCAGGTGAGCTAAAAATCGGCATAATATTTTATTTTTCTAAATTATTGTATCTGTTAAATCCGGAAAAAATACTTGGATTGTAATGATCCATTTTAAGAACTGTAAACTGTGAAATTTTCACGCCGTCTTTATTTTGTGTAAAATTGACAGGATTTTAGTTCACGCAGTTTTGAATTCATGCTGCCAAATTGGTGACCATTGACTTCAATAATAGACCAGGATAGATATTCGCACTGTTTTATTTTAGCGCTTCCATGCCAAATGCAAAATCAAGAAAATAAAACTGCCAAGAAAATTTCCCGGTTTACAGTATTTATAACAAATACCAGAAGTGCACCCATATTTGTATTTTTATTGATAAAAACATTCAATTTCAAATCAACATGTTCAATGGGAGTTTCTATATCTTATTGCAAGAAAGCAAGCAGAAATAGCATTAGTGATATCATGGCCTTTTCTCATGTTCAAATGTAAAAAAAAGAATGAACTGGATGTTTTACGTTTTTACGGAATGCCATAAAACATTGTAAAATATTCATTACTGGGGGTGAAAAAATAGGGTCAGTCAGTAGCAGAAAACAGACCTTTTTTTTTTGGGGGGGGGGCTTAGATTAATCTATGCATGCTACAGGTAACTAGTTAATTACACAGTTAATCACATATACATTTATTATGTAATCAATCTTATTGAGTTTGAATAGAAAGTTAATTGAATTTATGTACAAAAGGAAAATTGTTGCATCACATTAAACAAAGAGTAAATCAATCTTTGTAAAGTAAGAATGTACACAAAATGTATAAACTTTTGCTGAATTTACTTCACAAATTAAGTCTTATAAATGAAATAAGCAAAAGTAACCAACTGAATGGAAGATTCAAATCGAATGAGTTAGCAGATCAATTCTTTAGCTTACTTGGTTAGGCAGTTGGTTTTGAGTGTAAGAGGTCCTTGGTTCAAATCCTAGTGTTGACAGTGACAGCAGTAAATTTTGTATGGAGAATCATTCAGTCCAATAAAGTACAATCATGCTAATTTGCATGGCAGTTATCCCTTTCTAGAATTTTACTAATTGACCTGTCCATTTAATTATATATTGTCCTTGATTGGATTATGCATGGATGATAATGGGATACCTGCAAACCATCCAATGTGGGCTTTCCCCATTAGAGCATCATAGTTGAAATTATCAGTTATTATTTCTTCTTTGCTTAAAAAGTCGTTCATAATGATTGTCATGTCATAAGAGCACAATAATTTGATTCTAAGAGGGGCTGATAGTTTTTGTAAATAAATATATTGGCCTGGATGATAATCAAATAATAATAAATAAATATTCTTGCATACATATTATTTTATTTGCTAAAAATTTGTTCACACTATCTCATTATACATAGCCATTTCATATGTGTATGTTGAATGTTTTGTTTATCTACTATCTATTAAATCAATTATTTCCTTTCCCTTTAATGTATATGCTCATGTAGCCCTGTGTGGGCCAGTGATTTGATAAATAAAATATAGTTTTATGTACATGTACATTAATGACCCCGCATATTTGAATTTAAAGAAACCAGAGACATAATAGACCAATTTCTGTTAAAGAATGAATTGCTCCGATTTACCTAGGGTCAATCAGAGTAAATTGCATCACGTATTATTGTCACATCCAAAAATCTATATTGTAACAAAAACTACCAATTAGAAACTTGTCTACTAAGATAATAAAGACATACACCTCTTTCAAAAAAAATATTATGGCCTCCAGTGTTTTCCTTTTTGGCAAATGAAAGGTGGTTGTTTTGAAACTGGCGATAGCCGGCTATTACAGCCAGCTAAATAGTTTTTCAGCAGTTGTGTGCTGTAATTTGTTGAGTATTACAATAGGTATACCAAAATGTGAATTTGTTAACTTCATGCACAAAAGTAACAAATTGTGTTTTGTTGTCATTCTGCTTTGAAAGTAAAGGTTTTAATTTATTCTTATTTTATTTTTATGCCCCAAGAATGAGGATCGGGGGGCATATTTTTTTTTGTCCTGTCTATGTGTCTGTTTGTTTGTGTGTCTGTCTTTACTTTTGAACTATGTAAGATAAACTTTCCATACTTGGCAAGTGTATAGGTCTAATCAAGAGGAACATAAATATGCAAAAAAAATTAGGTCAGGTCAAAGGTCAAGGTCACAGAAGTCAAAAAGGGGTGGAATTGGCTTTTTTCCCATATTTTACCATAAAATCCTTATTATTTTTCCTATTGAGACAGGGTTTGTTTTATGTTATTGCTAATAAAATTGTGCAACTGCAATACGCCAACAAATTTGAGATACTAGTAGCATTGACCGTTTTTGAGAAACAAGAGGCCCAAAGGGGGTCAAATTGGAAAAATTAATATTAAATTTTTTGTCGGACCTTGATGCAGTATTTTTCTGTAGGTTTCTAATAGCATGTTTAAACAGATACATTTATCAATTAAAACCATTTCAGTACTAAGAGGTCAACATGGTCAAAAAGGGCTTCATCTGTTTCAGAAAAGGAGTTGAATTGGGTGTTTTCTGGTAATAAACAACTTTTGAACTATGGAAGAAAGACTTTTAATACTTGGCAAGTGTATAGGTCTTGTCAAGAGGAATGCAAATATGCAAAAAAAATTAGGTCACAGGTCAAGGTCACAGACGTCAAAAAGGAGTAAAATTGGGTATTTTCATATATATTTTACTGTAGAATCTGGGAGCATATGTAGTGTTTCACAAACACATCNCTTACCATGATAAATCACTGTGATAGACGTATCACTCTGTTTAGTGAAATTTGTATATTTTATTTCCTGTTTAATCTATCAACATACTTTCTTCTGCATTTAAAGTGATGCAGTCTACCACTTGATATGCAAAAGAAATTATGTTGATAGATCAATCAGGAAAACAATTATATTCATTTAACAATTTAGAGTGATATGTCTATCACAGTGATTTATCATGGTAAGTCTCTGGCTGTACTGTATATCAAAGTGTGTAAATAATTGTTTGGTAAATATATAATAAGGGTGAAAATTTTGTCGCATGTTAATAATGCAATATTTGGGATGAAAAATATGAAGAAGAAAGGAAATGGGGTAAATGTCAAGGAGACAACATCCCATATCCAGGTTAAAACGACCCAAAACAAAGCATCGAGGGGTCACCATAAGGTCTTCAATCCAATGACCAGATTTTGGGTCATGGGAGGTTGACAGCTATGCAAATTGACCATAAGGCCCTATATCAAGTTAATTTGTAGATCCAACTGTAACAAAAAATCTGGGGTGGGTGGGAGGGTTTTATTTTTTTAATTTTTTTTACTGATTTTCACTAAAACTGATAGGAATTTAAAGAAAATTTCAGAATAATTCAAAATTAAAAAAAAGAGCTTAGAAAAATGGGGCGGGTGGGGATGAAAATCTACTAGTATTAATTAAGGCACTGAATATGGTTACACAGATATGTAATAATAACAGAAAGTTATTGTTACACAAAAAATTAATATTCGAAGTACATTGCCCGATGCATAACTGATATTTCCTGTGTGTAACAATAAATGTCCATGTTATTGTTACGCATAATTGTTACACAAAAGATTTCGTTTATTGAGAATAAAAGTTTGAAATAAATGAATCAAAGCTCCGATGGAGCTGAATCTCGAAGCCCTGAAAATCTACATGTGGAAAAACTTCGTAGTCATCCAAAGAACTGCTGCATAAGTCTGCATGTATTAAGTTATTAAGTAATACGTGAAAATAATCGGATTGTGTGATTTGGCATGTCGATTTCATTGCAATACACTGTCACAGGTAAACAAATGTTATCTTCATCTTTGACAAATTACTGCGCGACAGGTTCGTTGATCTGAGACGCAATATAAAAAGAACGAGTAATTTGATAAACATGCATATTGTTTTCAATTCAATAAAACAACACTGCATTCCACTCGAGAAAATGAAGACATATAAGTTAAAAACACGATGTATACAATTTTGAAAGAAACTTGCGCACTTTATTTTATCGGAAGCACAAAGATCATCTTTAAGAGCTGTTATTAGCATGATTAGCCTCAGACGATTTTTTCTTGTCATATTAAAATCTCTCCAGCCATTTCATGGCTTCGAGATAAAAATGGAGATTCTCAAATACAAATTATGGTAAAAAAACTTTTCATTTTACTATTTCAACATGTTCAATCAGCATTCATTTTCTATGCCATTTGGGGCAAAACCAAAAGTGTGATTCCTCTTTTCAGCCTTCAGATTTCGAAGTAAAGTTTGGACCCCCATAAATGCAGATATAGCGAAACAAACCGTATATGAGTCCAACACTATTTGATGCTTCATCTTGTATTCTCTTTGAACTTTGTCTACACATTTGGACTAAAGTAGCCAGTTGAATTTTTTCAAGGCTTTCTCTAAAGGCGGATATGAAGAAAATTTATCCCCAACTCAGAAATCACAAACACTTGTGTCTTCCTCCATCACGAATGCCAATCCGATCAGAATATAAGCCAGTCAACTTTTATGAACTCATTCTACAGTATGGAGTATAGAGTTGATATGCCTTCAAGACAGAATTATTATCTTTTATTTGAGTTTCAATATTATAGGACATCATAATAAATATATTGGGTTTAATTTTTTTTTTAAATTGTTCCGTTTAGTATTATTGCGAAATATTAAGTATCAATTAGTTGCGTAACAGTAAGGCCTAAAAAAATTATGTGTTTCCGGTAACATTTAAAAAAAAATTATGGTCGGTAGGTCGGAATTTTTTTAACATTTTTTTTTAATTTGGTACATCGCCAACCTGATCCGGAAAATTAACATGATTTTTCCGAGTCCAATATGCAGTTACTTTTATAAAATCAAAATGGCCCCTTTCACATTGTTTTGAAGTAATCTTTGGTGATTTTCATGGATTTTAACCTCAAAAGTACGTTTGAAGGACAGTTTTGAACAGTTTTAGCTTCTCAAATGAATTATCTGTTTAAACAGTTATAATAGCGGCATATCGTGGTAACCTGTAAAAAAAACAGCGTCGGTCGATGTCAGACAGTTGATGTCACTTTTTATTTTTTGTGAAGAGGGGATAAAAAATTAGGGTCGGTCGGGTTACTGGAAACACAGAATTTTTTTAGGCCTAAATACTATTGTTACAAACAGAAAATAACGACCAATAATCAATATATATAACAATAATTTTTCATTATTATTACATATCTGTGTAACCATATCCAGTGACATTAATATATTTGATGTGGCCTAACCAAGTTCTAGTATTTAGATTCACCAGTATTTGTTTGTCTGCCCCATGTGACCAAGATTGTACTTTAAAACCAAATTTCATGACATTTAAGACTTTATGGTGTGATGTTTTCTATACTATGACATGTCGAACAAGAGCTGTCGCCGAATGACAGCCAAATATACCCCTCGCCCATTGAACCCTGAATCGATATGGTCAGTGCAAATTTAAGTTGGTGTGGACATAGTATAAATGTGGACACAAATACAAGTATGGACACAATGATATAATCTTCAAGAAAGATCCTTTCACATAAAAATAAAATTCACCCTTTTTTAGCCTATTTGACATTTTACACAAAAATCATAAGCACTAAAAAATTTCATTATAACACTTTGAAAACAACTTTTCAAAAGAATTACAATGAAAAAAGTGTGTCTCTCCAATAGTTTGATTTCACAATATCTACGCTTAAAATTATTTCTTTGAAAAAAAATCATTGTAGAAGGAATCAATGAAAGTCACAGTCAAATTATCTCCCTTTCCTGGTTTCAAACAATAATCATATTCCTTCATGAACATCTACATACAGTATTCTTCCCTTGTCTAAAGTTTTATCAAAATCCTTCAAGTGGTTTAAATGGAGTTGTGCTTACCATGCGTACGAGTTAACCCATACATCGGGAATCAATAAAAAGTCAAGTCAAATTATCTCCCCTTCCTGGTTTCTGACAATAATCATATTCCTTCATGCACATCTACATTTTGAACATATAGTGTTCTTTCTTTGTGTAAAGTTTCATCAAAATCCTTCAAGTGGTTTAAGAGGAGTTGCGCTTACAAGGTAATCCATACATATGGAATCAGCGAAAAGTCCAAGTCGAATTATCTCCCCTCCCCGATTTCCCACAATAATTATATTCCTTCATCCATATCTCCATACAGTATTCTTCCCTTGTTTTAAGTTTCATCAAAATCCTTCAAGTGGTTTAAGAGGAGTTGTGCTTACAAGGTAACCCATACACAGGGAATCAACGAAAAGTTAAAGTTGAATTATCTCCCCTTCCTGGTTTCAGACAATAATTATATTCCTTCATGCACATCTCCATATAGTGTCCTTCCTTTGTGTAAAGTTTCATAAAAATCCTTCAAGTGGTTTAAGAGGAGTTGCGCTTACGAGAAGTGTGGACAGACGGACGGACAGACAGACAGATAGGGTGATTCCCCTATCCCCCAAAACTTTGTTAACGGGAGGTATAAAAATAGTCCGGTAAATCCTGAAGCCAGAGCTTGGGTGTGGTCTATTCCACAGCATATGGTTGAAAAGAGAGATAAAATTTTCTGACCTGCAAATGTTTTGAAAATAAATATTTTTGCTTGACAAAATTCGCCAGCCCTATCTCAGAAATAAATGGTATACATTTACTATTCCCCATGATCTTCAGTTGCATGAAACATGAAAGTGAATCTGAAGTCCAGTGAATAAGTTTTATTGTATATATAATTGGGTTTGTGTCACATACTAAACCAGCCCTCACCAATGAGTATTTCCAAAAGTTGGAAGCTATATTAAATCATGAAATGAAATACCATATACATTGTATAATATTTTACGACTATACAAGTATATATTGAAGTAACAGCTGACGAACTGAACGACTGTGACTTTCAACAAAAAATGGTGCCATTGGGAGTTAAATTTTGACACTCTGGTATAAAATAGTAAACAAACAAACTTTAAATGAGTTTGTGATGAAGTTTCTTTATCTTTTTAAACAGCCACCTGTTGAAAATTGATCTTTCTGTGCATGAAACAGGGCAATCCATCAACCAACCGGAAATTAGACTGGTTTCAGATTTCTGACTGGTTCCTCTTCTGAAAATCATATGAGGCGCGGTAAAGGAAAATCGCATTAGCTACATCACTAGTATCCAAATATAATACGTCCTGTATTCAGTATGCCCGTCATTTTTAAGATAAGATAATTTTTATTGACCTAATCAAAAGGCCCATGACGGGCATACTGAATACAACAAAATAACACACACATTCATTCATCATAAAACATTTGCGAAAGTTTCACACTGATCAAAGTTGATTTTTATGCCGTGTTCTAACATTGTTTCCAGTTTATTACGTAGGTTTACCCGAGAACTTTAAAATGAGAAAATTTACCTATCGAGATGCGAGGAATTATCGTAATAAACCGGAAAACAATTTTTGAGATTGTTTCTCTATTGCTACTCAATTTATTTCAGAAGTAAAGCGGTCTCCGTAGTTTCCAGTTCAAGTATGCCGGCATTTTGTTGGACGGACGGACAGACGGACGGACGGAGGGTATACCATAATACGTCCGTCTTTCGACGGGCGTATAAAAACTGATTGTGGTCAGATACACAGTGGCAGGCTAAAAAAAAGTACTGGATAGAAAAGCTGAGGTCCAGTTTGAATAACCCTGCCCCTACCCATTTTTTTCTTTCTTTGAACTGATAAACTTTTCTCGTTCTCGGATATGGCTGAAGTTTTGCTCGTTGGGCGTTTAACACAATTTTGTAAGAGTATTGTTAATAGAATCGATGTACGCATACTGAACAAATTCTTTTCCCCTTCTCGTGTTACATCTGTAAACAACAGCATCCAACATGTAGCTCTCGACACTTTGTATAAACATTTGTAGTTTAGTCTTTGTAAATAGTTTTATCTTATTTTATATTTTACTTTTTTATTGAAAATAAAATTGTTTTGATGAAAACCAACCAAGCATCAAGGCCATCGAAGAAAATTGTAATTTTGAAGGTAAACTGAATTTTAATGAAATCAATGAAGAATTTTTAGAGAAAAAAAAAAAATAAAATAAATGTAAATAAGGCCACTGGATTTGATGGCGTGTCAATTAAAGTTATTTAAATAGCTAAATCTGAAATTGTAAAACCTATTACAAAACTGATAAACTTGTCAATTTGCAATGCAAAATTTCCGGATAATTTGAAGGAAGCTCAGGTTGTTCCACTCCATAAAAAGTATAGTCAGCTAGAAGCAGGAAACTATCGACCTGTCAGTATTTTGCCGACAGTGTCTAAGTTTTTTTTGAGAGGGCCATATACCAGCAGCTACTCGATCAGTTTGTAAATTTTTTCAATCCTTATCTGTCAGCCTTTAGACCTGGCAATGGGTGTAACACAGCCCTCCTTAAAATAATTAAGGACTGGAAAAAACTGTCGATGAAAATATGCATGTGGCTGCTGCGCTTGTGGACCTGTCGAAGTCCTTCGACTGCCTACCACATTACCCTCTTCGATTAAAGTTAAAGGCATATGGACTATCAAATATTGCTTTAAGTCTTATAAAAGACTACCTGTCCAACAGAAAACAATGCGTTGAAGTGGGTACTAATTTTAGCACCTGGCAAAATATCTCAAGGTGTGCCCCAAGGGTCCATTCTGGGCCTATACTTTTTAATATTTATCTTAATTTTGTAAAAGAATATATTTCATATAAATATGCTGACGATAACACGTTGTCATATTCAGGACCCAACCTAACCAGACTTGTTAATTCTTTGGAAAAGGAAAGCGAAATTTTAATAACTTGGTTTACAAATACTCAAATGAAAGCTAATCCAGACAAATTTCAGGCAATTGCCATTATGGTGGGTGTAACCCCCCTTTTTGTACGCCGGATTCCGGGTATATTTAGAGAGTATTCCGTACGCCGAGGTATGGTACGCTGGATTCCAAAAAGAGTATTTCGTACGCGTACGCCGGAAATTTGGTTGCCGATTTTTTTGACATCGTGATTTTGTATGACTGCGATAAACGTATTCCGGATTCCTGTTAAATTTAGCCGGTATTCCGGATTCCAGGGGTAGGGGGGGTTACACCCCCATTATGGGACAAATCAAAAACGGGGACATGAAAATTGAATTGGAAGGGAACATAATAAATTGCGAAAATGAAGTAAAACTCCTGGGTGTGACAATAGACTATCAATTTGAATTTAATTCACATATAGCTGAAATTTGCAAAAAGGCATCAAGACAATTAAACGTACATAAAAAAATTGGCAAACATTTATCTAAACCGGGAAGATTAACGATGTATCATTCCTATATAATGTCTAATTTCAATAATTGTCCTATAGTTTGGCACTTTTGTGGGGAGGATAATACACAAAAAAAAAATGGAAACAATTCAAGAACGAGCCTTGAGGTTTATTTATGAAGATTATACCTGTAAATACAATGAACTTTTAACAAAATCTGGTCTACCTTCTCTCAAAATTAGAAGAGTGAGAACTATGGCAATTGAAACATTTAAAATTTGACATAACAAATCTCCTGTATATCTTAATGATATTGTAAATTTTAACTTTTAGAAAACAGCACACTGTAGAAGTCCAACAGGTAAGAACCACCAAATTTGGGCTGTATTCATTGAGATATGTAGGGGCGGCACTCTGGAATGAGCTGCCTGACAATATTAGAGAACAGACCAATCTTAATCAGTTTAAAAGCATGATTAACAACTGGAGTGGCAGTTCTTGCAGATTTACCTCTTGTAGATCTCAATGAATGTTTTATATTTTTATATTTTTATGTGTATGTGTCACAGAGAGACTTTTGTGCGTCTCCTGTGCAGATAAGATGGGTGCTGGCCTGGTGCCGCGCACACAACAATAATACATAAAATGTTACAATAGAATGAAGTTCTGATGATGGGCACTAACTCTTGCAACACAGACTCTGGTTACTTCAATATATGATTTAATAAATCCAACGATGAATATATAACTTTGACAAATAATTAACAGAATTTTACAGAGATGGTCTATACAGTTCGATGCGGAAATCCAATCTGAAGTTTTTAAGTATACAAAAAGTATTTATGATATAATTTACATTGATTGTATTGACATGACAAATTTTACTTAAAAGGGCGAAAATTCTATTAACGGATTATAGATAGCTTAGCACAAGGTGGAACAAATAATAACAATACATACAAAAACGGACAAATAAGGAAATCTAGAGTGAACAGGGCCGCTAATTGATGTACACGTTTGAAAATGAAAACGGAGATTAACATTATGACACGATTAACTTAATTGTCTAAAAGACGGGAAATATTATAGCACTTGAAATACTTGTTAATCAAATTCTTAAAATAAAAATAATTTCCTATATTTTAAATATTTTGAAATGTTCGAAATGTTTATACTTTTTTACAACACGACAACTCTTCACTCCTTCCGCTAAAGCACGACCTCGAGCTTCGGAAAAAAATTAACGGAAGTTGCCTCTATGAAATCGGTAATTCGGGTGGTTGTAGATTGATTGCGGTTGTCGGTGAATTTCACTTTCCAACCTCTGGTTATTTAATATAAGTAAGTCATTATGTTCCAGTAGGTTCGTTAGTTGTTCTTTCAGGTCTTGAATATGAGCATTCAAAGATTTCCTTTCTTCCTCCCAAAGTTTCTGTTCGTTCAGACGCTCTAAACTTTTTGAATTGTTAAGTTCGCAAATTTGACGTGCGAATTGTTCTCTTTGTACATAAGCATCTTCAAGGATTCGTATTTTACTGATATAGTCCTGAATATCAGACGGCACAGAATATTGAACTTTCGAACTGGTTTTATTTGCTGCAATTTCATTCTTTAGTAATTGAATTTCCGACATCGGCTATTTTGCTCTCTAATTTTAAACGGAGTTCAGTACTTTTACGACATTCTTCTTGTAGTTTTACTTTCAAGTTTTCATTTTCTTGGTGCTTACATTTGTTTTCCTTCTGTTGCAAATGAAATTTTTCGTTCGCTTTTGCTAATTTGATATTTACAGCTTGAAGTTCACACTTTACTGACTTTGTATTGTCCATTACTCTGATAAATGCAGTATCCCTTAGTCTGAAGAACGGCATTTCCCGAATACCACGTTTGTTGTTAATATATGTCAACAAACGTGCAGAATCTCTCCTCTTTTGACTGTTCAATTTTACTGGTTTTTGTATCTTCTGGTTTCCGGAATGCGGTCTAGCTTGCTTTGGTTTTGAGCTACTTGCTACTCTTGTAAAACACATCCGTGCGTAATGTGAATACTTTCCACAGGAAAAACACCGTTTATTTTGAGCAAGACATATGTAACCAAAATGTTCTTTCCCACAGCGCCCACACTTTTGATCCAAACGGAAGTGGCAATTCCATGGTTTCCATTGTGGTCTGAAGCTATATTCCATTGCTGACTGTGTTGATATTTTCTGAGTCTACGGGGAACGATGCTCGCTTGCAGCTCGATGTACAAGGATCGTGTGCTGAGCTAAAGAGTCAACACGCCCGGGTTAACTCCAACAATTGTCATAGCGAGTCTTTTGTGCGTCTCCTGTGCAGATAAGATGGGTGCTGGCCTGGTGCCGCGCACACAACAATAATACATAAAATGTCACAATAGAATGAAGTTCTGATGATGGGCACTAACTCTTGCAACACAGACTCTGGTTACTTCAATATATGATTTAATAAATCCAACAATGAATATATAACTTTGACAAATAATTAACAGAATTTTACAGAGTTCGATACGGAAATCAAATCTGAAGTTTTTAAGTATACAAAAAGTATTTATGATATAATTTACATTGATTGTATTGACATGACAAATTTTACTTAAAAGGGCGATAAATTCTATTAACGGATTATAGATAGCTTAGCACAAGGTGGAACAAATAAGAGTGAACAGGGCCGCTAATTGATGTACACGTTTGGAAATGAAAACGGAGATTAACATTATGACACGATTAACTTAATTGTCTAAAAGGCGGGAAATATTATAGCACTTGAAATACTTGTTAATCAGATTCTTAAAATAAATAATTTCCTATATTTTAAATATTTTGAAATGTTCGAAATGTTTATACTTTTTTACAACACGACATATGTATGTGTTGCTCATGTGTGCTGCTAAAATGCTTTAATATTGCTTACTTTGTACGAATTTGGTGCTTTTTATGCTTTACCTGTTCTGCCATGTTCATCCCTTTATGCTTTAACTTATGTATGTATATGTGCTCTATGTTACTATGTATGTGCTCTGTGTCATGTATGTTGTTTTTTTTATTGTTGTAATGTCGGTTAAAAGCTTTACAGAGCTTATGTTTTGCTTGTACTATATATCCGACATCAAATAAAGTTTCTTAGTCTTAGCCGGTCAGGTCTCGAAATATCAAATGTTCTACTGTTATTCTATGTGATATTTACTTTGTTCATTTTGAACTCTCTCTCTCTCTCTCAAGCAACAAACTTGGAAATCTTATATTTTCCTCAGGATAACCGTGTAATTGCTATGCAGGTCTTGAAAAATCTAAAGTCAAGGTCCATCTGAGTTTAAGGATATAATATTATCGAGATCTTATTTCAACTTAGAAATTTGACCATTACAATATTTGAGTGACACAAACTTTATGGAAAAATATATTCGACTTAAGCGATGACTTTGAGGCTATTGACATGAACGTTCTTTTCAAAGAACTTCTTAAATGTGTTTACATGAAGTAGAACCTTGTCCACAAAAAAGTGGTCTGATCCAGATTCTTCGAACAAGGTTCGTTTATGACACATGTACGGCTAGCCTGTGACGCTTTGTCCGAAGAGATGGCTGAAAACAATTTTACACCACCTTGTAGGGAGTAATTTTGCAAACCTAGCGAAGTACGAGACCCATTGTCTGTCTAAAAACGCGTTAATTGGTTCCCATCCCAATTCTGTAAAAATTGCTCATTTTGGAATGTTTAGTTTATACTACGCTGCACGATACTGTAAACTTTAAATGAGATCCGATTGTACTTTTGACGACTGTAACCAAACTGCACATCCACGAATTCCTTATACCTTCCGGAAAACAGACCATCCGACAATCATTGTGACTAAGTTTGGTTTTATTTGAAAAAGCAATACAACAGAAGACCTTTAAATATCTTTTGTCCAATGTTAAACAAGATTCCGTTCTGTTGGCCATTTTGAAAGAGAGAAAGAAACGCTGGATATCTTTTTTTGAAAAGGATAATATAAACTTTGCCCCCCCCCCCCGACGGCCATCTTGGATGAGTTCCGAACAATTTTTGAAGGGGACAATCCAAGTACATACTGTGGCCAAGTTTAGTTCTAGTTGGATTGCCACAGTGGTATCAAAGAACGAGATCCCTGAATACAAAGTTTCAACAGATAAGATGAAAAGCCGCTATCAATTCAAGACAAACAAAAGGGTACCATATGACGAAGAAACCCATGAATAAAAAATCACAACATTTCCATAGGGTATGTGGCTGCCATTTTGGATTTGTTATTGGCAAAGATACCATATGACGAAGAAACCCACGAATAAAAAATCACAACATTTCCATAGGGTATGTGGCTGCCATTTTGGATTTGTTATTGGTAAAGATATGCAAAATCTGGTAAAAACACACCATGTTACCATGCCTAGTTAGTATCAGCATGATATATGACAGGATTTTCAAGAATAAGAAATTTATATTTTCTCGTAGGGTCCGATGTTAAAATAAGATCTGCAGTGGCGGACATCTTTGGTTTATGATCGGAACTAAAATCTTACATTTGTGTAATGACTATCATGCTACCGTGCCTAGATAATATCAACTTGATGTATGAAAAAGTTTTCAAGAAAAAACAACATTATCCCCAGGCGCGGATCTAGGCGATTTGAAAAGGGGGAGGGGTTCCAATTCGAAATTGGAAGAAAATTTCGCCGAAAAATTTTAGGGTATTTCTTAGCAAAAATCAGGATATTCATTTAAAAAATACATGGTTGTCCAAAACAGGGGGTTCCAACCCCCGGACCCCCCCCCCCCTTGGATCCACCAATGATCCCATACAGTCCTATGATAAATTATGTTTTCCGATGGCGGCCGTCTTGGATGAAATGGGAAACTGTTGAACATATGTGGAAATTGTAGTTCTTGATAAGCTGAACACTTTTGCTATTCAAACTACTAGTATCTCAAATCATTTTTGAAACAGAAGAAAAAAATGTACAAAACTACGAAAATTTGACAAATAAAGGGCAATTACTCTTACATGGCTATTTAGATTTTCTTCAAAATTTCTAGAAGGGTAATACTTGGTATGCTAGCTTAACATTTTTGAAATACAAAGTTGACTTCTATCGGTTATAGTTTTCCAATAAAAACAAAATGTCTGAAAATTTTGAGTTTCAGAGGAAAAAATTTATGAAATTGTTGTATATACAGACGCTTTAAAACATTGCTGCATGACTAGCATAAGGTGACCTAAATGTTCATTTTTATTGGCAAAAGATTATGTCCTTTTTAGCTGAGCTTTAAAAGATGTCACAACAGTAGTGCTTCGAGTCCCACTGAGGGAACTAAAACGAAATGTTAAAATGCCTAGTTAATATCATTTTGATATATGAAACGGTTTTCATGATGAAACAATTTACAACATTTTCCCATAGAGTTCGATGTTAAACTGTATTCACGGGTTGCAGCCATTTTTCATTGGTACAAATATATAAAGTTTGTTGGTAAATGACCATCAAATTATCATGCCTAGTTAATATCAACTTGATATTTGAAATGTTTTTCAAGAATAAGCGATTTACAGCATTTTCCATTATGTTAAATTAAAAATGGCAGTGGCGGTACTAAAATAATTCATTTGTTTTATGACCATCATATTACCATGCCTAGTTCATACATGTATTAACTTGATGATTGAAACGGTTAACAAGAAGTAACAGAATTTTCCAATTTGGCCCTATGTTTAACTGTTCCTCGATGGCCTCCGATGGAGGCCATCTTGGATGAGATGCCGACCTGTTGAACATATGTAGAAATTGAAGTTCTTGATAAGCTGAACAACTTTGCTATTCCAACTTAACATCTATCTCAAATTGTTCTTTGTTATATATACGGCAAAATATATAAAATTACGAAAAATTGACAAAGGGCAATAAATCCAATAAGGGAATTTAGATTTTGTTCTAAATTTTTAGGTCGATAGATCTTGGTATGCTGAACATTTTTTGCAATCTAAAGTTGACTTATTTCTATAAATTAAATTTTTGAACATTTGCAAAAAAGGGCAGTAACTCCAAGACCAAATTCCGGATTTGCTTCTAAACTGTAGAGCTATTAGATCTTGTCATGCTAATCATTTTTACTTTGTCAGATTTTTGACATCTGTAACAGTTTTCGAATTTACCCCTGTGATTTATTATAGTAACAGCGACCATGTTGTTTGATCTTCCGACTAATCAAACACAATTTTGAAACTGCATAGTTTTTATTACTCTGGTGATGATCTAGGCCAAGTTTGATTACAATTGGCAAAGCAGTGTCATATTAGAAGATGTTTGAAATTGTTTAGGGACGGACGGACGACGGACGCAAAGTGATGGCAACAGCTCACATGGTCTCTTAGGCCAGTTGAGCTAAAATGCTTAAACAAATTTGCAGACCTAAGAATATTACATAATTTATCATGCCCAGTATGATGTCTTTCGATATTTTTCATATGACGGGTATACTATATAGAATTGTTACATACTTCAGTCGACTGAATATTTCTATTTTTCGTATATTCGCTTGCCCTGTACGCCCATTTTCATCTGTAATTTGTAATTTCAAAAGCAGATTTAGGCGACGCATACACAGCATGTCTTCCCATTAAAATGTGGCCCCTCCTACCCCTTGATTTTCCTGAGGATTCTGTGACAGTAACTAGTGTATTCTGTATAGACTCGCCACTGCAACGTTACTAGTAAATATTTAATACAAATTTTATAAACAACAATTTTATTAAAAACAACCTAATAAATAAATGATTTAAAAATATTAGACACTATAATTCGTCATGCTTTGGTCCTGTAAATTCTTCATGTGAAATTTTACCATCTTTATCTTTATCTTCTACTTCAAATAAATCATGGAGGATTTTTTGTTGTTGTTGTGATGCTAAGTCTACTGGTATTCCTTGTTGTGCAGCTTGGTGGGACAGATACATTATAAGCTGAAAAATATCATAAATCAGTAAATTTCCGTGTCTAGTAAGAAAAGAAAGAGTTCCACTAGTGTTTAAGGTTATTTCATCTCCTAACTAGTATAGGAATTTAAATTTTGAAATGTATTTTATCCACACTTGGTGACATAAGTTTTCGAAAATAAGCACCATCAACAGATATGAAAAAGAAAGAAAATGGGAGACAACATCCCATATCCAGGTTAAAACGACCCAAAACAAAGCATCTAGGGGTCATCGTGTGGTCTTCAACACCGTGAGGAACCTCACACCATATAGCAAGCCCTAAATGGCCACAAAAAGGTAAAAAAGTGAATAAATCAATGGAAACAAACCACATCCAATAACCAAAATACCAAGAAACTAAAATTTTATAAGAAGACAAGGACAAGCCAATGACAAACATATTCCTGACTTGGGACAGGCGCAAAAATTGCGGTGGGGTTAAACTCATTTTCTTGGATCCACCCCCCTCCCCTTATGTGTCGTGAATGGCTAAAAGATAAATGCACAAAAAAACCACCGAATTTCAACTGTGCAATTTCTATAAATCCGAAATTGATGGAAAACAATACTACATAAGTTTTAGAAAATATCATCTTACTGTCCCTTTCATTAAAAACGGTCACTACCACTGAATCGAGTGGACTCAACTTAAATGCATAATGTAGGAAAAATGAAAGGATATGGAGTGAATGTACACTATCGACCAAGTGCGAATCGATGGGATAATTATCAGAGTCTAAACAATAGATGCGATTCCGATAAAGGAATTATTACTGTCATAAAATCAATAATGTTTACGACAGTTATAATGACCTTTTCAACAATATTATATACTAAGTATTGTGTTGACTATCTTATTGATCTCGTCGATTCGCACTTGGTCGATAGTGATTTACATGTGACAAATACGCACACGATACACAGAAAACTATGTGTTTGCTTTACATGTATGTATGTTTATTTTTATTGTAAAGACAAGAACATTGATAAAGGTCTAAATTGTAATTTTCGTCATTTACTATTTTTTTCCCTTAAGGACTGTGGCCTCGGGTTGTATTTTTCGGCCATTGTAGGTTTTTCCTGATTTCTTTGCTGTTTTAATTTCTTTTTAAGTAGACGAACAACAAAATTTGTCACAGCTTTAAAAATTGCTGCAGCAATTTTGTAGTGAACAAGATCTTGATAAAATATACATTGTACAATATGCATCATATTTTCGTTTTTTTTAACCGCACAGACCATGCGACGTTCCTGAATGATTTACACAAACTAACAATCCCATGAAAAGACACCAAATATGTTTCAGATGGATTGTTTATTTGCATACAAGGTGCTTGTTTGGTGTTTGTTCTCATTGTCAAAGGGCAAACAGAAAACATTACACAAAAGTGTTAGGGTAAAAATGAGAAAGGCAGAGCTGTCAAGGGGGTTGGGTTCCAAGAGTAAGACGGAGGGGAATAGCCACACGATTTGTTTTTCTGAGACGCAAAGTGGTGCATTCTGAAAGCATTTCAAATTTGTAAGGTTTTTGAAACCAGTGTGATGAAAAAATGTGCAGAACAACCCTTCATTTCTGTTTTTTTTCTAATGAAAAGGTCATTTTCCTGCTTGAAATTTATTTTTTCTTAAAAATTAAAAAGGGGGTGAGGATGAGAGCCTGATTTGGTGTTGCAAAGCGCGATTCTTGACAGGTCTGGAAAGGAATTTGCATAATCAGTGACCATAGACCATGAACTTTAATTAAAATGAAAATTAGGTAATATAGGATTTTTTTTCACTACAGAATCGAGATTAACTCCTTTGATTTCTCGATAGACTGCAGACCATTTCCTCTGTTTTCGACTTCAATTTTTTGTTAAAATAACATAGAAAGGTTATGGAAAACAACTTTTTATAATATAAATACAAATTATGGTAATGCATTTGATGAGTCCGAAAAATAGCTTTCCATTAACGTTTGCAATGTGGAAAACATTTCTGTATTTCGCCATGCACTTTCCGATCTTGTATAAAGATCTATTGTCACACACACACACTAAAAAAAAAAAAAAAAAAAAAAAAAAATCCCGACCTGTTTTTTTTTCAGTAAAAATTAAGTTGCGACTCACAGCCAAAATAAATCAATTTCTAAATTTCTACAGAATTTAAATCAACTTATTCAAAATTTAAGGCTACTAAGTTGGACGATTTTGTATCTTTTAGAATCGAGGAAGGGATACCAACGGTGTCTATATCAAAACCATTTCATGCCACTGAATTATGTTTGTGATATTTTGTATTCACCCTAATGGGTTTATGTTTGCAATTAAATAAATAATGATTTTTTTTATCAGTTATGATCCCTCAATTATATTGATAATGCTATGAATTATGACAAAAATATCAAAAAGGATTGTTTTCAGGGCTAGAAATTTGTAGCGGAGTGGGATGAGAAGATAAGTATGACCTTAAAATATATGACATACCTCATCTCTAGTCAAGAAGTTGTCGCTATCAATATCTATCATCTTAAACACATTTGGTGGCTTTGGTCCGTCGTGTATTTGTAGTAGTTCTACGTTGAATACTAAATTAGCATTGGGTGGAATCACTTCACCTGAAATGTTTTGGTTTAATTATTAAGTACATATATACAAAAATAATGTGTACTAGTTTTTTTTGTATAATTGTTAAATTTTTGTGCTTTGTTTAACTGGATAACATATGCCCCTTTTGCCCTTAATCTGGCAAATAAAATGTCTGTAGAATTTTTAATCCGGAGTTTATAATAATTTTTTTTGCAGACTAAAGACTCGTTAGAGTCATAGCAATACAGTACAATACAAATCGCATGAAACATACAAAAATCATATCTTTCAAACATTTCAAACTTTCAACGTTTTTTTAATATTAAAACAGTAAAGCTTAACCCTCTCCCCTCAGTTTATAACCTTACCTTTGTCCTACAATGGACTTGTCTTTTATGTTACATGTATGTATATATAAATTCTGGACAATAGTATTTGCGATACCGCACCGGAAAATACTGGGACAAGGATAAAGATACGGAAATTAGAAAGCCCCAGATGAGATTTCATCCGTTGTGAATAGTCGAGTAGTCATTAAAAAATTTTACTTGCTTTTGTTTTAAAGTATACTGAAGCTGAGATAGCAGTAATTTTTTTCAATTCTACAGATGGCAATTTCAGTTCAAATAGAAATTAAAACAAATATATGAACGGGTCAACGATCAAAATATATTGGAGCTGATACAGCAGGCGCAGATCCAGGGAATTTAGAAAGAAGGGGTTCCAATTTTGAAAGGAAAGGAAATTTCGTAGAGCGGGTGAAGATCCAGCGAGTAGCGAAACGTTTTGGGGTATTTCTTAGTAAAACATCAGGATATTCATTAAAAATACATGATTGTCCAAAAAGGGGTTCTAACCCTCGGACTCCCCACTTTTGGGTCCAACAATGTACAGAACAAATAATCATAATAGCTTAAAGCCAAAATTCAGCTAAGGACAAAGCTTATTTCTTCACTTTAGATGGTGCAACTTTTCAGCAGATGTAGGCCAGCATCGAAGTAATTGTCAACTGGCCTTCAACTGGCCTTCCAGATAGCTAATGGTCCGCTGTACAGTTTATATGTATAGTAGCCTGGGATCCTGGCCCAAGCTAGCTAGCAAACGGGCCAGGTTGGCAGATAAACGACCACATACGGTATCACGGTCCAAACAATTCCATGAAACGGCGTTGCTTCCCGGCTTTTAATCATTATACATGGTCCCGTTACTACGCTTGTAATTCGGATCAGACTATTTTTTAAAATTGTTGTAAATGAACAATCTGAATTTTTAGATATGTCTTCTGTCGAAAAACTTAACCACATTTTAACTCCAGACACAACCCCTTTACCAGCTGTATACATACACTTTTATAAAACAATCAGTAGACTTGAAATAGGGTCCAAGCCGGTCAAAGTCAACTATCTTATTTTTAGTTTATAACTGTGCTCTATATTTGTTATGCATAATATGCTGTATTTGCTTGATCCAGAATTGATTTGATTTGCAAATAATGTTAATTATTGAATGATAATACTGAGAAAATCAATGTGTTTCGACTAATCTTATTTTTGCTGCAGTTTATGTTTAGTTGTCTACAATTTTGTGTTATGCTTCGTATTGTATTTGCTTGATCAAGTATGGATATAAGTAGGGACGTATAACTCAATATACGTCCTTGACATAAGTTGCAAATAAAGTTCTACTAGTATGCACTAATCAGAATTTGTTTTCGTTTTTAGTTATACCTGATCCCTTTTCACCGTAAGCCAAATTAGACGGAACTGATAAACGTCTTTTTTCAGTGGCACACATATCGAGTAAACCGGTTTCCCATCCTTTTATTACTGCTCCTATTCCTAACTGAAACTGAAAGGGAACTGCTCCAACTCTCTCATAACTACAATGGTAAAAAAGAGACATCTTTATGCGTTTGTTGTGTTTGATTAGATTTAAATACTGGATTTTATATGAAAAAGAAAGGAAATGGGGTAAATGCCAAGGAGACAACATCCCATATCCAGGTTCAAAACTTCTAGGGGTCACCATATGGTCTTCAACACAGTGAGGAACCTCACACCATATAGNAAGCCCTAAATGGCCCGAAAGGTAAAAAAGTGAATAAATCAAGGGAAACAAACCACATCCAATAACCCAAATATCAAGAAACTAAAATTTTATAAGAAGACAAGGACAAGCCAATGACCAAAATATTCCTGACTTGGGACAGGCGCAAAAATTGCGGTGGGGTTAAACTCGTTTTTTTGGATCCAAACCCTCCCTTACGTTGATTTCCCCCGTTTTCTTTAGCTTTCTTCCCTCCTTTTTATTTGAAGAGGTAAATCAACATCTCACAAAAAGGGAAATTGGCCTATGAATTCTTAGAGAACAACTAGTTTTTAACATCTCATGCTATAAAACAATCGCCTCTGGATGTTATCAATCATATGTCGATGTAATTTCTTTCGGTATAAGTATGACATAAAAAGAGAAAGGAAATGTATTCGTATGTTTGTAATATGTTAAAATGTAGAAATTTCAGTACATGTATGAATCATTTTCTTCTGATAGGTAATAAAATCACAATTCTCGGAAATTTATGAAATAAATTCTCTTTTATCTTTTATCAAACATGTATTACAAAAAGGGAAACGGGGAATGTGTCAAAGAGACAACGACCCAAAGGGGAGCAACAACAACCCAAAGCCAACATAAGATCTTCAATAAACGGTGAGAAAACTAATATTTGTTAAATATAATGCCAGTTTTTCAAGAAATTATATCAAGTCAACTCTCAATAGTAAACGACAGTCAAAAAAAAGGGCGATACTCTCCCAAAAAATACCTATTATAATAATACACCCCAAAAAGATACCTTCCAAAATTTTAACCCCCCCCCAGAATACCAAAGAATTTTTATGTTCTCTCATTTGTTTTTATACTGACCAAACTTTCATTGGTCAGTCTGTGCAATGCTTTATGTAAGACAAATACAATCATTCATAGAATTGTTAATTAGTTGCCAAAGTACTATAAATTGGTGAAGGGTCCATCAAACTATAGGGATACGTGGAAGCTTGGTGCTATATTATGTACAAAAAAAACACATATTTTTATGCATGTGGTCAATCTTTTTCAGAAAACTCACGTACCCATAAAAATACCAACAAAATATGAAACACCCCCAAAAATATCACCATATTATTGTAACCCCCCCAAAAAAAAATACTAACAATTTTTTTCACCAAAAAAAAAAAAGCAAAATCTAAAATTTTAACCCCCAAAAATAGTCCAAGCCTATGTATAGAAAAATTTTGGGAGTACCCCTTCCCCCCTCCCCCTGGGTAAACGACACTCTTTCCCGGCCATTAAATAGTAAAGATTCGAGTTTGCATCGATTTCCGAGTCCAATTGCAAACATGGAACCAAATGATGCATTTTCAAGTACTAAGTAATTATTTTTCGGGATTCCTACGCCATTCTGCTAACGAACCAAAAACAAAAAGCAAAAAAAAAAAAAAAAAAAAAAAAAAATAAAAAAATAAAAAGAAAAGAAAAGAAAAAAAAACATAGAGAGAATTTCTAAATTAGATGATTAAATTCAATGTCTAAACTATTAATCACCAGTCAGCTTGTGGGCGTCTGATAAACTTTTTTTTTTCAATTACCAAACAAGTTAGTGGGTGTTTGAGATGTGTAGTGTCATATAGCCATTTTCCCACAGATCAGTCCTCATGGGTAGGAAAACTGAGTACACCTTTTCTATCTTTCCTGGGGAAATGGATATGGTTCAAAATTACAGATTGGTTCAGTTTCCATCCGAAGTATAAATATGATGCGGAAATAATGCACTCGACAGAAACGGCTTTATGATATCATTTGTCGAAAGAAATGGCAATGTAACATATGTTGTCCGGAAAAATTGCGATATAAAATCGGATGTCTAGGGAAATTTAAAATGAGATTGGTTGTGGAGGGAAATAGCTATATCGGTTTTCGGGTGATTTCGATTGCACGTTACAGTGTGAAATCCGATATTTAGACAATAGGCCTTTTCAAAAGAATAAATTAGTCCGCACTCCAATTTCGGCATTTAGACACAATCGAACAGTTCCGGTTATCAACCTGTGGTAGAATCAGTTATTTGGAGTGACCTTTCTTTGAATTCTGGGGTTTTAAAATTGACCAATAGATAACATCATTTTGATTTTGATACTTGTTAAGAATATAATAATTTTTTGATATAATTGGCCTAAATTTCCTAATTTTGTTATTCAGATTTCTCTGTTTACAGAATTTACAGGATTTTTTTTTCATTTTGAAGGCTTTAGCATTTTCACTTGTTACACTTGTTAGATACGACTGATAATAACCGGAAGTCAAGGGTATGGAACCACCACTGGGGTCACCACTTGTCAGAAGAGTTCCAATCTAGGAAAAGATAACAATACTTTAAGGGCTATAGAATATTGACTCTCTCTTGTCGATTGTAATGTCTGACTCCGTTGTCAAGTCATGTAAAGTCTACTTGTAACATACAATATTATGATCTGTTATGTGCACGTGAAATATCTTGATACTGACAAATCACAGTTTAAAAAAAATCTTGCATATTTTGGGGGAAATGAGATATTTCAGTGTAACGTTAGACATATTTTGGTCGTTTAAAAGGTTATTGTTCGGGTCAAATAATTCGTACCAATATATAGCAATATACTATTGGTTTAATGCTAAATTTGCCTACCTGGAATCAAATTTAGTCCCATTTTCAAAAAATCCTTCATAATGTAAAACCAGCAAGTCATGTTTTTTTACTTTTCTTGGACAATCCGCCGGTGGAGCTTGTAAAACGTCTATTTTTAAACCGCTTTCTCCAGATGCATCTTGTGCTAAAACAGTGCTAATTAGTGCTACTCCTAGAAAAACAATTATCCGAAACATTGTGTTGTTCGTTACGGCCTTTGGTCCAATTGAGATTTCAGCATTCAAACGTCCGAATTTAACTTAAATTTTCAAACGCCTTGGGTCTTTTCTTATCTACACGTGGCATTAATACAGAACTTCCACGTTTGTTTAGAATTGTACTACAAGAGATTTTCAGCGGTCGGGAAGTAAATTTGATAAATGATTGACAAGTTAAGGTAGATCACATATGATAATTCTCACCTGAAAAGATAAGGACATTCTCCAATACTGTTATTTCATGGCCTCAAGGTAATGTTATAAAACCGTCACAAAAAAAAAAAATCTGTAATTTGAAAAAAGTATTAAATGAGGAATGCATTTAATTTGACGGATTTCTTTTATTATTATAGGAATTTGGTGAAACATTCTTAAGACACTTGTTTTTTTCATGGACAGAAAATAAACTTAGCCCTTAAAAACATGATCATATTTTCTTATATTAACTGATTGAAGCAATTTATATCCGAAAATTCTGAATCGACCACTTAAAAAACAACACAAGCTTCTCTACAAATCAATCAAATAGATTGCTTTCTAACGGCATGCGCGAACAATCTTTATATCACCAGTAATTCCAACAAACAATTTATACAGGTTCAACTGATATTGATAGTTCAAGAGGCTTGTTAGAGCCTGTATCATTCACCTGGATCATTACATTTTGCTGATCCAATAGGTTATACCTGTTGTTTATGTTATCTGCTGGTTACGCAATTTTTTTTTAATATGCTCCAAGCTGGTAGCCATCTTGGATGAGGTAAAAACATGGAACCCAGCAATTCTGAAAGGGGCAATCTTAAGACTTTGGTTATTATAAATAAAGTGGTTCCAGAAGAAAAGATTTTTGAAGATCTTTCCAACACAATTCTCTTTTAAACTAGGCGGATGAAGTAAAATAAAACACACAAATTTAACAAATTTTGAAGAAGACTACTCATAATAATGATCATAATAATCTTTGAGTAGTCTTCTCCTCTAAATAGAGGAGAAGAACTTTGAATACATTTCCCATTGGGGTCTATGTTAAACATTTCCCCTACTTGCTTATCTTGAACGAGGCACAAACATAAAATCACCAATAAAAGAAGTAAGGGACCGACCATTTAACCTGAAGGGGGGGTTATGGTTTTTTTTTCTGGACAGAAAATTTTGTTCGCGCTTCGCGGAAACAAATTATTTATTTTTTGCATGCGTATCAACAAAATATTTTTTTTCAAAATTAACTTTATTTTTTTGGGCAGAAAGCCTCCTTCAGAAATTTTTTTTCATCATTTTGGCAGCCAAAATATTTTTTTCACATAAAATCAGATCCAAAATATTTTTTTAGAAAAAAA